>JAFBJY010001255.1:0-61558 GCA_016801885.1 Toxotes chatareus | reverse complement strand
GGTGGTGGTGAAGGAGACACGCCTCCCCTGCCTCTGCGACCATGGCTGTGGTGCCCCTGAGCAAGGTGGCAATCCACCCCAGCTCCCCGGGTGCCTCACTGGGCAGCCCCCTGCCCCAGCGTCTCTAGTGCATGTGCATGTGTATACTTGTGTGTGTGTTTCGTTCACTTGGTGTGGGTAAAATGCAGAGAGTCATTTCCCCAGGAGGGATCAATAAAGTCATTAAAATTAAAATAAAATTAAAAAAAAAAAAAAAAAGATCTTGGACATAAATGTCTGGACAGATGAGTCGGTCTTTGCCTCCAGGGATGTTTTAACTGCACAGACTGGGATGATTTCACACAGTCCTGTGGGGATGATTTGGACTCATTGGTGGACATAACATGCTCATAAATGGTCTTTTGCAGGGACATGATCATTCCCTGTAAGCGTGTTAAAATATCTCCCAACAACAAACCATGATTTACCAAATCAGTCAAAGCAGGATTACAAATCAACTGGAAAACAAGATGGCAGCAAACAAACTTGGTTCAGGGCAAGCATGAAAACTACTGCAGGCCTTCAGAGCACAGAGCTCAGTACTTGTGTCTTTTTAGAATGAAAAAAAGCGTCTAGAGTCTAGATGCTCAGCAGACTGTAGCAATGGGGAGAATGTGTGTTATGGTAGAGAATAATGTGTGTTTGTGTGGAAGCTACATGAGAAACTCTACAACTCACGACTACTAACGTTACTGTGAGGCCCAATCGTTAGCTGCAGCTGTCTGTTCCTATGATGAACACTGATTATAAAGTGAAGATGCTGTAGGCTGTTTAGTGTTTTTAACGGTTTAATCACTTGAAGCAAGGTTGCTGATAATATTGATAGAGAAATAGTCAGTGATAATAGTAAGAAGTGTGTGTCAGAGAGAGAGAGAGAGAGAGAGAGAGTAAAATTCAGTTTTACTTAACTACTAATAATCGGTATCGGTCCTGAAAAAAACATATCTGTCTGTCTCTGCTGTGGACTCTGTTAGTCTGTGTGTGTGTGTGTGTGGGTTATTCCTGTTCTCTCAGTCTTGCATGTGACTCTTGATCAGACTTGTCCTGATTCTTTGTGTGTCTGAGCTCACAGCCTGTTTTACTGGTTTCCTTCTCAGACTGACTGAAGTCCAGAAGATGAGTGTTTGTGTGGAGGAAGAAGAGGACAGAGCAGAGTGTCCAGGATCCATCTGTCTGTCTATGAAGAGTGACTGGTCCAAAGACTTTAATCATCCAGACTTCAGTAATGAACCTGGACCCTCAGACACAAAGTAAGAGAACTGCTACAAACCTGTGAACCTCCAAACTTTGGGCTATAACAGTGTTTAGTGTGTTGAGGTCCTGCAGTTGTCGTCTCTGCCTGTAACAGCTGCGACAGAAAATCTGTTCTTCCTGGTTTCTTCTGGCTCATCAGTGTATTAATACTGACTGCTGAGGCTGCTTGTTTCTTTTGTTTTCTTTGTTTCTGACTAAAGAACATTTTTACTTTCAGTGATTTTCCATATTTTCTTATTACCAATAAATCTCATGTGCAGAGTCAAACCCACACAGAATGTGTATCACAGCCTGATAGATCTGATTCCTCTGAGCCAGGAAATATTAAAACACATCAGTGAAACACTGTTACACTGGGTGACATGTTCCTTCTTGTTCATGAACACACACACACACACACACACACACACAAACACACACACACACACACACTACACACACAGCACCAGATAAATCCACAGATCAAAATAGTCCCACTACAGTTCTTTAGAGCTAATGTGAGTCAGGTCATCAACACGTGGAAGCTGCACATATTTTATGATTAACTGACACAACAGTGTTGTTTATGGATGCTGGTGTGTTGCCTCCATCCTTCAGTAAAGTGTTCAGTGCTACATGGTGACGTTGCTGCAGGGCGTCAGCTGAGAGTTCCCAGAATGACTTTGTCCTTAGACAATTTATCAGTGATTGATGTGATATGAATAAAAAAAATGTGTTTGTGTTTTCAGAGGTCAGGACCACAGACTGAGAGCAGAGTCTCCAGGATCCATGTGTCTGTCTGTGAAGAGTGACTGGTCCAAAGAGATTATTCCTCCAGCCTTCAGTAATGAACCTGGACCCTCAGACACAAAGTAAGAGAACTGCTACAAACCTGTGAACCTCCAAACTTTGGGCTATAACAGTGTTTAGTGTGTTGAGGTCCTGCAGTTGTCGTCTCTGCCTGTAACAGCTGCCGTAGTTACACTGGGTGACATGTTCCTTCATGTTTGTGAACACAAACACACACACAGCACCAAATGTAGATAAATCCACAGATCAAAATAGTCCCACTACAGTTCTTTAGAGCTAATGTGAGTCAGGTCATCAACACATGGAAACTGCACATATTTTATAATCAACTGATAAATCACTTTGTCATCAGACAATTTATCAGTGATTGATGTGATATGAATAAAAATGTGTTTGTGTTTTCAGAGGTCAGGACCACAGACTGAGAGCAGAGTCTCCAGGATCCAGCTGTCCGTCTGTGAAGAGAGCAAGGTTCAAAGAGTTTAGTCCTCCAGACTTCAGTAATGAACCTGGACCCTCAGACACAAAGTAAGAGAGTGTTTCTAGTGTAAACTGACCTGAGGACGATTCAGTTCTCAGACGTATTTGAAGGAAACAGGGAGACACCAAGGGCCAGATCCATAAAACTCTGTGTCCACACAAAGACAGAAATATGCACACACTCTTTTCAGCAGATTTATAAAGCAGAGCTTTCTCATGTTACTGTTTTATCAGTCTCAGTCATTGTGAGAGCCTGATTGCCACTTCCAGAGTCTGTAGACCTGTCAATGAAAAGAAGGACAAAGAAGAAACACAGTGTCTCCATGTTGGAGGTTCCACTTTAATGATTTACACGTCAGAGCCTTTAACAGCTTCTAGACATTGTGAACCAAATCTGGATATTTGTTCACATCAATCAACAGAACATTTAGTCTCAGCACAGGTCATGCTGCTAAAATCATTTGTTGTCAGGTTTGTGGGATTTAATGACTGTTGGAAAGGATCTCACAATCTCACAGTAATCCACCCAAAAAATCCAAGAGTATCTCAGTAAGTTCAAATATTTGTTGGAAAATGTATAAGATATAAAATCTGAGAGAAAGATCCAGAACAAGAGCTGGACTGCAGACAGTCAGTCAGAGCAGCACTGTACAAAGTAAGACTGTACATCTGTCTGCTCATGTCATCATCTCTGAAAACAGGAGCTGTGGTTTGATAGAGTCATTTGTTCTATCATACAGCTTTGGCATTTAAGATGATTAGAAATACCACAAAATGAAAAAGCTTTTCTTTGCTTGTCTATAGTTTTTATGCAGCTGATGAAAGAAATGAGCAGATTCTCAGATTCTCTTTCTTTAGTCTGACATTATTTCTTCTGTGTCAGCAGATTTTCAGCAGATAGTGGTCTGCAGGAGGTTTTAGATGAACATAAGATCAGTCTGAGGAGGAGATGTGAACATGTTACTGAAGGAACTGATGGAACAGGAAGTGAAACCCTCCTCAACAGGATCTACACTGAGCTTTACATCACAGAGGGACAGAGTGAAGAGGTTAATACCCAACATGAGGTGAGGCAGCTGGAGACAGCTTCCAAGATGGAAACCCTCCATGACACTCCAATCAAGTGCCACGACATCTTTAAAGCCTTACCTGACCAACAGAGACGCATAAGAGTCGTTCTGACGAACAGCGTCGCTGGTGTTGGAAAAACCTTCTCAGTGCAGAAGTTCACTCTGGACTGGGCAGAGGGCTCTGAAAACCAAGACGTCAGTCTGCTGGTTCTGCTTTCGTTCAGAGAGCTGAACCTGATCAAAGATGAGCAGTACAGTCTTCTCATGCTGCTCCACGTTTTCCATCCAACATTAAAGAAGGTCACAGCAGAGAAGCTAGCTGTCTGTAAAGTGTTGTTCATCTTTGACGGCCTGGATGAAAGCAGACTTTCACTGGATTTCAGCAACAGGGAGGTCGTGTCTGATGTCTCACAGAAGTCATCTGTCAACGTGCTGCTGACAAACCTCATCCAGGGGAATCTGCTTCCCTCGGCTCTGGTCTGGATAACTTCCCGACCTGCAGCAGCCAATCAGATCCCTCCTGCATGTGTTGACATGGTAACAGAAGTACGAGGCTTCACTGACGCCCAGAAGCAGGAGTACTTCAGGAGGAGATCCAGTGATGAAGAGCTGTCCAGAAGAATCATCTCACACATCAAGACATCCAGGAGCCTCCACATCATGTGTCAGATCCCAGTCTTCTGCTGGATCACTGCTACAGTTCTGGAGCACATGTTGACCACAGAGCAGAGAGGAGAGCTGCCCAAGACCCTGACTGACCTGTACTCACACTTCCTGCTGGTTCAGACAAAGAGGAAGAAGCACAAGTATGATGAGGGACATGAGACGAGTCCACAGGAGCTGACGGAGGCTGACAGGGAAATGTCTGGCTGGCGTTTGAACATCTGGAGAAAGGAAACATCATGTTCTACCAAGAAGACCTGGAGCAGTGTGGTCTTGATGTCACAGAGGCCTTGGTTTACTCAGGAGTTTGTACAGAGATCTTTAAAAGAGAGAGTGTGATCTTCCAGGAAACAGTCTACTGCTTTGTTCATCTGAGCATTCAGGAGTTTCTGGCTGCAGTCTACATGTTCCACTGTTACACAGAGAGGAAGACAAGAGAGCTGAGGACTTTCCTGGGACAAGATGACGAACACAGGGACTTAGACCCTTTAATCTTGATGCATATGTACAAATCTAACTATAGCAGGTACCAGCAGGCACTTTCGATGTCCTCCTCAGTGATGCCATGCAGAAATCCCTCCAAAGTAAAAATGGCCACCTGGACCTGTTTGTTCGCTTCCTTCATGGCCTGTCTCTGAAGTCCAACCAGAGACTCTTAGGAGGCCTTCTGGGTCAGACAGAGAACAGACCAGAAATCATCCAGAGAGCCATCTACAACCTGAAGGAGATGAACAGAGATGATATCTCTCCTGACAGAAGCATCAACATCTTCCTCTGTCTGATGGAGATGAACGACCTCTCAGTACATCAGGAGATCCAAGAGTTCCTGAAGTCAGAGAACAGATCAGAGAAGAGACTCTCTGAGATCCACTGTTCAGCTCTGGCCTACGTTCTGCAGATGTCAGAGGAGGTTCTGGATGAGTTGGACCTGAAGAAGTACAACACATCAGTGGAGGGACGACGGAGACTGATCCCAGCTGTGGGGAACTGCAGAAAGGCTGTGTAAGTCCAGACATGATCTTTAACATTATCACTCAGTGTAGATTAGTAGTTTAGTTTTTTCAAATATACACAGTATGAAATTATTCTCATTATTCTTATAATAGTTTTATAATTTTTAGGTCAGCTGTGTGTTTTTCTGGAGATGTGTTAAATGTTGTTTGTCAAACGTAGATGTTTCAGTTGGTTGTGATTATAGCTGTCAAGTTTTTGTTTTATCTATTAGCAACTGTTACATTCTACATTCATTTGTTCATTTATTCATGTTATTTTGAGTCTTTTTGTTTTCATGTAAACCTGATAAATCAAATTCACATTTCATGTGATTAAACTGTACTGAAAACATAATTATGAATATTATCTTCCATTTCTGCCAATAGATCCCCCTAAATCCTCCACGCTGCTCCTTTAAAGTCTTTCCATATTTTGTGTTAAGTCAAATCAAATCAAATCAAATCAGGCTTTACTGTCACTTTGCTGCAGTGGTGGAGGAAGTACTGAAGCTTAGTACTTAAGTAAAAGTACAAATATCCATAAAAAAATACTCAAGTGAAAGTGGAAGTACTGCATCAAGACTCTTACTTAAGTAAAAGTACTAAGTACTTACTTTTAAATTTACTTTAAAGTAAAAGTACTCACACAATGGGTTGTCTCAGTGTCGGGGCCATTTTTTATTTATTTATTTTTTTAAATTACTTTCTTGATCCCTCCTGGGGAAATTATTCTCTGAATTTTACCCACACCAAGTGAACGAAACACACACACAAGCATTATGCACTGGAGACGCTGGGGCAGGGGGCTGCCTAGTGAGGCGCCCGGGGAGCTGGGGTGAATCGGTGCCTTGCTCAGGGGCACCACAGCCATGGTTGCAGAAGCAGGGGAGGCGCGTCTCCTTCACCACCACCGTATCCTTTTTTTTTTTTTTTTGCGCTTGGTCGAGGGATTGAACCCACGACCCTCGGATCTCAGGCCGGTCAAAAGTCCAAAGCCGCCCTCTTAACATACTGCGCCCCCAAATTTTGATAAAGAATGTAGATATACTGATTTATGCCTCTGCCTATGTCACCTGCTTAAATTCAGGCCAAAGATGGCTGTCTGATTCTGAGCTGGAGGGCTCAGACTCAGGCTCAGCCGACGTTGGCTCTGGGTTCATGTTTGTGTTGCATGTCGTTTCTTCTCGCCGGAATCAGGCCAGACCACCAGCTCGTGCTGCTACCAAATGCGCGCTCTGCCATCATTGAGGTAATAGAGCCACCTGATTGGCTGGCAATGGCAAACAACGCCTCAATGCAATCAGTCTTTTTTTTTTTTTCTTGCAAGATTTTGAGGAAATTCTGTTCATAACATGTAACGAGTAACGGCATAAATTGTAGAAATGTAGTGGAGTAGAAAGTACAGATAATAGCTGCAAAATGTAATGGAGTAAAATACAAAGTATGCATTATTATTTTTACTTAAGTAAAGTACAGATACGTAAAACAATACTTAAGTACAAATACTTTGTTACATTCCACCACTGCTTTGCTGTACATACAACTGCAGTGCAGACAAAATGAGACAGCGTTTCCTGGGATCAGGAGAGTGAAGTTAAAAAAAACAAAAGAAGTAAAAGTTGTAATAATAAATACTAAGTGTGCTGTCTTTAAAAATAAAATCTAAAGTTCATAAGTTAAAAGTTTTAAAAAAGTATAAAAATGGAAAATATGTATTTTTCTTTCGTTCATAGAAATTGTATCAGAGTAAGTGTTCTGTACTTTTCTTGGTTTTTGGAAACAGCGACAGAGTGAGCGCTCTTTCCGTTAATATTCTAACTCGGATCTTTGCCGCTCCGCTCTGCTCCGTTACTTAAGTCAACAAGTTTAGTCAGTAATAATGTGGTTGCACACGCTTCAGCCTGGGAACACTACAGTCTGTAAGTATCGTGTGTGTGTGTAGTTTCCAAAGTGATATGTTTATTGTGTTGTGTTGTTAGCATTCTATGTTAGCAGCTACCATACAAACAAGCTAACTTGCGTGAGAGAGTGTGTGTCTGTGACTTAAGTAAAAAGCAAGAAAAGTCACGCCTCACATTCTTCATTGGAGTACAGACCTTATCTGGCTGTCTAGTTTTGTAAGGATACGCGTGGTGAAGGCAGGACACTAAGTAAATACAAAAAAAACAAACAAACACAGTCAGCCTCTGCAAACAGCCCCCTCCCCTGACCCTCCACCCCTAAGACCTCACCCCCCACTCCCCACATACCTCCCCAAACATACTTCAAGATGCCCATTGTGCAAGTCAGTCAGTAAATGTCCACAGCCGCGGACTGTCATTAAAGTGTCAGTGCTGAGCATTAAAGAGGCCAGTGCTGTCTTTGGGTTAGTAATGGGGAATATGTCTGTGATTCAGCTGTTCAATGCTCTAACAGCTTGTGGCAGGAAGCTGTTGATGAGTCTGGAGGTTCTGTCTTTTATGATCCGAGACATAAGTCAGAAGCAGGTGTTTTCTCTCCTGGTGTGGAGGAGAGTAGAATCAGTAAACACACACCTTCAGCCAAGAACAGAGGTCTGAATATATCAGAGCAGAATGGGAGAGTTCAGTGTTCCTCTACACATTTGTCTGAGTCAGACAGATGAAGCTTCATTCAGCTACAGCTGAACTCATGAAGTCATTGCTTACAGTGTAGTTGTGTTAGGAGGAGACCACTTCACAGTCAGTGTGGACCACAGGAAGGACGACTGCCACCAAAGACTCTTTAAATCAACGTGTGACATCTGACTGCTGGTTGAAGTCAAGAAAGGTTCAGGAAGAAGAAGGTCATGTAAAACCTTCAGTGATGAAGAGGATTTGAGTCCAACATGTCTGATTTGATCTTTATCTTCTAATTCCAGACTTGACTGAGCTCAGCAGCCTGTTATGAATCTGTGTTGACATGAATAGTTGTATGAATGTTGTGGTGACATTTGGATGATGTGTGTAGAAGGCTGACATTATGATGATCCACAATAAGAGAAGGACAAAGTCCCTCTACTCATGTTAGTGAAAGCTCATTGATTAGGACATATCTGTTTGGATTAGAAATGATTTTTATCCACATGATTTATTCTTTATTCAGATTGAGTTCCTGCAGTTTGTCAGAGATCAGCTGTGCTTCTCTGGCCTCAGCTCTGAAGTCCAACCCTCCCATCTGAGACACCTGGACCTGAGCTACAATGAGCTGCAGGATTCAGGAGTGAAGCTGCTGTGTGGTTTTCTGGAGAGTCCACACTGTAGACTGGAGACTCTGAGGTCAGTTCACTGTCTGTTACTGTTGTACATCTTATATCTTTAATCCACAACTGAACCTGGTTTATCTTCATCCAGAACTTGAACTTGAATCAATTCATCTTGAATGAATGAGATTCCTGTGGTTCATCACCAACCACTTCACATTTCAAACAGATTTTCCCCAATCAGCGACACACCCACTGAGGAAAAAACTGGTTATTGGCAGTTCCATTTTGCCAAATGTGAAGTTAGAGACTCCACTGACCATAGTTAAATGCATTCCTGGGGCCAGAGCGGGCAACGCTGAATCTTATTTAAAACTGCTGGCTAAGGATAAACGTAGATTTGATAAGATTGTTATTCACGTCGGTGGTAATGACACCCGATTACGCCAATCGGAGGTCAATAAAATTAATGTGGAATCGGTGTGTAACTATGCCAAAATAATGTCGGACTCCGTAGTTTTCTCTGGACCCCTGCCCGATTTGACCAGTGATGACATGTTTAGCCGCATGTCTTCATTCCGTCGCTGGCTGTCTAGGTGGTGTCCAGCAAATGACGTGGCCTTCATTGACTGGAAAACTTTTTGGGGAAAACCTGGTCTGATTAGGAGAGACGGCATCCATCCCACTTTGGATGGCGCAGCTCTCATATCTAGAAATATGACAGATTTTATTAGACAACCAAAGTCATGACAACCCAGAGTTGAGACCAGGATGCAGAGTTGCAGTCCTACACGCTTCTCTGCAGTTTCTCTAGAACTGTCACCCACCCATGATTCCTACCATTCCAACAATTCCCTTTATCCTATAGAAAGTGTATAAAAGTGTATAAACCAAAAAGGCAAGAGGTGTTATTCATAAAAACCTCAAAAAATCAAATTGTCTGAACCTAAAAACACCACAATTAGATGTGGGCTATTAAACATTAGATCTCTCTTGTCTAAATCTCTGTTAGTAAATTATTTGATAATGGATCAGCAGATTGATTTATTCTGTCTGACTGAGACCTGGCTGCAGGAGGAAGAGTATGTCAGTCTAAATGAGTCATATTAATTATCACATTCCTCGAGGCACAGGCCGTGCAGGAGGAGGCTGCCCCCTTTGCCCTGCCATTATTATATTTTAAAGTCAATGTGTTGAGAGCCTAAAGAATAAAACATGTCTAACTGTCCAAATACTTATGCCCTTGACTGTACATGTCTGTTTATTACTGATTGTATCATATTTAATTTTAAAGATGATCATCAATGTAGAAACTCCTCATTGGTTAGCAGGTGGATAAACAGCTGATATTTCTGCTTCACTGAACAATTATGTGTTTGATGTTTGGCCCAGTTTTCAAATGCAGGTCTGTTAGTTTGCTGTGCGCTGCAGAGCAAACTGAGAGTTTTGTTCCTTTGATTGTCCTTTCAACACAAATGTTATTTGACTTTTTCTTCATTGTTTCCTCTTCAGACTGAGCAGCTGTAACCTCTCAGAGAGAAGCTGTGAAGCTCTGTCCTCAGTTCTCAGCTCCCAGTCCTCTAGTCTGAGACACCTGGACCTGAGTAACAATGACCTGGAGGATTCAGGGGTGAAGCTTCTGTCTGCTGGACTGAAGAGTCCACACTGTACCCTGGAGACTCTCAGGTCAGGATCCATCAACCTGTTTAGCTGATGATTTGTTCATATCTGATCAGTGGATAAACAGCCAACTTGTGTAGGATTGTTCAAAGTAAATTTTTACTAGAGTTCAGTAGAACTTTCTAGGCAATTATTCATCATTTCTTTTGTTTTTGCTTCAGTTATTGATTTTTTTAATCCTACATATGATGTTTAAGGAATTTGCCTTAAACACATTGAACCTGGACCAAAATGGACCAGAACCAAAAACAAAAATATGAACAAAAAAGAACAACAAAACAGACCAGCAGGTGTTGACAGAGGGTTCCTGTGTGATGTTGTGTGTGTCTGCAGTCTGTCAGGATGTCTGATCACAGAGGAAGGCTGTGCTTCTCTGGCCTCAGCTCTGAGCTCCAACCCCTCCCATCTGAGAGAGCTGGACCTGAGCTACAATCATCCAGGAGACTCAGGAGTGAAGCTGCTGTCTGCTGGACTGAAGGATCCACACTGGAGACTGGACACCCTCAGGTATGGAGAGGCCTGCTGCAGCCACAGACAGTGTGTGATAGAGGAGGAAGAGCTGGAAACATTCAGTGTGTCACAGCTCATGACAGATCTCTACAGAAGTGCTTTGAATTCAACAACAACACAAAGAGGGGTTTTCTCTAATTCTGACTTCAGTATCTCATCATGACTCACTGTGTCATATTTAAGAGAAAATATGTGACAATCATTAAATCAGGTGTGGTCAGCTGTTTTCTGTGACCTGAGCAGGACTTTCTCAGACTGGATTTCATGCTGCATCAGCACAAAGCCAGTGTGGAAACATTTGAGCTGCAGCTGGTTGAACTGCTCCTGAACCAACAGAGCCACTTTGAGCACTCAGAGTGCTTTCACCACAACAACCCCGAAGACTTTAGATACCTGTTCAGTGTTGATACACTAATAATAACATCCCAGCAATAATAAGACCATCTACACTGCTCAGAGACATTCATCTGCCAGTGTCTCTGAAATCAGAATGAAATCAGGTCTCTGATCGTGTCTCTGTCTTCTAAAATATCTATGATCAATAATCAGCTGAACCTCTCTGAGATCCTGATCTTGTCATTCTGAGATCTTTTGTTGTGTCTGACACCAAAAGTGATATCAAATGGAGAAGACAAATGATGAAATCTTTCCTCCATGTCACCTCCCTGCTCCGTATAATTCCAAGATAAGGACTCCAGGTCCTTTGTCTCTTTGCTGAATGAGCAGAATAATCAAACCATCTGTGTATGAGAGCCATGTAATGTCCATGTTTGCATGCTGAAAGAGAACGTGCTGGTCTGACCCCCCTCCTCCTTTCAGGGTGGAGCCTGGTGGAGTCCGATGGTTTAGACCAGGTGTGAGGAAGTGTAAGTGTGGTTTTCATTTGATTCCTGAAAACAAAGCAGCTCACATTCAACCATCTTCAAAGTGTCAATCAATGATCAGGTGATAGATCAATAACTGCAGCTGTGTTGTGTCTTCTTCTCTCCATCAGATTTCTGTGAACTCACCATCGACACAAACACAGTAAACAGAAAGATCAAACTGTCTGACAACAACAGGAAGGTGACACATGTGGAGGAGGATCAGTCATATCCTGATCATCCAGACAGATTTGACCAGTGTCCTCAGCTGCTGTGTAGTAATGGTCTGACTGGTCGCTGTTACTGGGAAGTCGAGTGGAGAGAAGAGGTTTATATATCAGTGAGTTACAGAGGAATCAGAAGGAAAGGAAACAGAAAACTCTTTGTTTGGAAGGAACGATCATTCCTGGAGTCTGAGCTGCTCTGATGGTGGTTACTCTGTTTGGCACAATAACAGAGAGACACCTGTCTCCTCCTCCTCCTCTTCGTCATCTTCCTCTGTCTCTCACAGAGTAGCAGTGTATGTGGACTGTCCTGCTGGCTCTCTGTCCTTCTACAGAGTCTCCTCTCACTCACTGATCCACCTCTACACCTTCAACACCACATTCACTGAACCTCTGTATCCTGGGTTTGGGTTCAGGTTCTGGTGGTTTGGTTCCTCAGTGTCTCTGTGTAGAGTGTAGAGTCTCCTCCTGTTAGAGAAACTCTCTCACTGTTGAACAGATAGTTCAGTCTGTACATGTCTGTCTCTTTCACTCACACACACACACACCTTTTCAGATTCATGTATTAAAGCAGTTTATTTGTTAAACTCTTCTAAATGATTCCTTGTAAACTTCTTCCTCTTCCAGTCCTTTAAAGATGGAAGCTACGATTATTACAGGAGAAAAATGTTGCTGACTTTGTTGTTTTGTTTGTTTTGTCTTTCTCTGAATTTTGGGACAACTGAACTGATTCAGCTAAAATGCTGCCACAGTTAATCTGAAAGATCTCAGAAAAACAAAGAACCACACTAGTTTAGGGATGATGTTTTTTTGTTTATTCTGAATCAAAAATGGAGATAAAAGGCTTATAGCACCTAGTATTCCCAGGTGGTGTCCCATCCAAGTTCTAACGAGACCCTGCTCTACTTATCTTCCGAGATCAGGTGAGATCGGGCGTGCCCAGGGTGGTATGGCTGTAAGCAACACCAACCCATATAAAAAGTCTCTTTATACATGCTAAAACGCCACTAACAAATCCAATGTTTAAGAGGGACAATAATCATCTGGATTTCTCTACAAATCAAAGCACAAGAAGCAATCAAAAATCACCTTATCCACCTGATGAAAATTTTCTGACTATCCATCATCTGATAAAGGATGTTACTGCATCTGATTACTTATAGGTCCATTTCTGTCCAACATTGAGTAAGACGTGAATGAACCACACTAGTTGGATGATGGTTTTTGATTATTCTGAATCAAAGATGGAGATAAAAGGCTTACAGCACCTGGTATTCCCAGGAGGTCTCTCATCCAAGTACGAACGAGGCCCTACCCTGTTCTCCTTTTTCCAGGTAAGACGGAGATAATAAGAAGAAGAATCCTTTATTAGTCCCTCAGTGAGGAAATTGCATTTAGCAACAGCAAGGTTACAGTCCAGTAAGTGAAAGTAAAATATAAAGCAAGATACTAAACTAAGAAAATAGCTGCTGTAAAAAAATAAGATATACATACATACATAAATAAATATGGGCTGGAGGTTGTTGTTGTTGAGTGACTTTTTCAGTACACAATAAATATTGCACATTTGCAATGCATTGAGTTATTGCACATAGATATTGCAGTTATAGTTGCATGGAATTGGAATCAGTGTATGTGTGTTAACAATGCTCATTATAGAGTCTGACAGCAGCAGGAAGGAAAGATCTTCTAAATCTCTCCTTCACACACCGAGGGTGGAGCAGTCTGTCACTGAAGCTGCTCTGCAGAGCTGACAGGACGTCCTGCAGGGGGTGGGACTCATGGTCCAGCATAGATGACAGTTTTGCTAGGACCCTTCTGTCTCCTACCTCTCGTCCAGAGGACAGCCCAGGACAGAGCTGGACTTCCTGATGATCTTGTCCAGTTTCTTCCAGATATTTTAAACAGCTACCTTTTGTGTGTGTGCCCAAACATTTTTGGGCTGAACATCGTGTTCTTGTGTGCTTAAATATTACATCAAGTTAACAAACAAATCATCTGAACAAAACATTTCACTAAATGAACTAAACACTGACATGAACTACTAACATGTATTGACTTACTGAAAACCTTGGAGCTGATCTGGACTTTCCTGTGGTTTCCTCTTGTCCTTGTAACAGCAGTAGCTCCTCCTTCCTTGTCAATAATTGTGCAGAAATATCTGAGTGCTTCTTTCTTCCTAAATCATGAGCAAGTCCTGTCCAGTCCAACTGTTTCTGCTCCTGTTTGACTTCTGAACTTGTCTCTGGCTGTGTGTCCACTTACTGTAGAATGTTGATACATCAAAGGCATCAAAGGACAAACACACACACACGCATACTGGTACTTATGTCTTTGTGAGGACACTCTCTGGCATCATGCATTCCCTCGCCCTAACCTCTCTCTCTCTTAGCATCTCAGACCTATGTCAGTACCTGTGCCTCTGTCAAAGAATACAAAAAACACTAGACCTGTACACACATAAAGTCATGTATTCATGTATTCATCTGTGAATGTGTGTTTGATGAGTGCAAAGTGAAAATGCTGCATGAACCTTGTTTTTGTAAAAGCTTCTCTTGTTTCCTTTGCTTCTTACAACTGTATATTTTTCAAGCATCATCTGTCATATTGAAGAAATAAGTTCATTCAGTAGTTATTTCTTTTTTATTGTCATCATGTACAGTGGACTGGTAACCTCGCTCACAGCTGCTTCTTAGTTACACAGTTTACATTTCCTGCTTTGAGAGGAATACTCTGTGGAGGGTGTGTGGAGGAAAAACAAAGCAGTAGTTCCCTCAGAGAGGATCAATGAATGAGGCCAGCTGATTGTTTGTATAATAACCATCTGTGGTTATTATACATACTGAATGTTAGTTGGAACATCTGCACAGATTATAGTACAATGTGACTCACAGAGAAATACATCAGATCAATGAAGCAGATGCATCATGAAGCAATAAAACTGTCAATTGTTTTAATGTCAGTGTTTCAGTATATAGAGTTTTTCTTGTCAGGTTGTGAATTATTTTCAGTGTTGAAAAGTTAAAATGCTTTCAACAATAGTTGCAATTGCAGCTTTGAACTGATGATCCATCACCTCAGAGGATGTTTTTTTTCTGATTTGTTGTTGTTGTTCCAGATGGTTGAACACTGACACCAACAGTCCCTACAAAGATCCCATTATTCTGTGTTGACTGGCTGTGGATCATCTTTCTTCCTCCTTTAACTCTTCTATGAACAGACACTGCAGCTGGTGTCTCTGTTCACAGCAGAGTGAACTCCTGTAAAGGAGAATAAGTGAAGTGGACAGAGAAGATGGAGACTCACTTCTCTCTCTGCCAGGATATTTAGGATTGTTTCCATTAATGATGAGATCCAGTTCTCTCTGTGGAGTAAAGGCCCAGTGACAGAGACCAACACACTTTAAAGTGGATCTGAACCAGAAAGTGATGCTCTGCTCTACAGTCGCTTGGCTCTCAGTCAGAGGCAACGTGTTATTAAAACCAGGTAAATGAGGGAAACTTTCACAGGTTTTACATGATGAAACAATGAAAACCACTGGGATGGAGGAGCTCTTTATTCAGGACAGAGACCAACAGCAGAGGAAAGTAGAGCTCCAAGAGTCATTAGCATCAGAGAACAAGTATCACAGAGTGTCTGCAACTTTACTGTGAATCATCCACTGCTGGAGGTCACAGCTCAGAGTGGAGAGAGAGCTGTGTAATGTGCTGTCAGAGTCAGAGCTTAAATCAATACACATCTTTTCTCAACTGTATCCTGATACTGGATGGATGGAAAGTCACGTTGGCACTTTCAGACTTTCTACTTGTTTTGTAACTGACAAGAGTCTGTGGAAAATCATGATGCAAAGAGGAAGAACCATAATAACTCTACAAACCCTCTGATCATCCCAACAGCAAATTCACTAATGGACCAGGGTTCACACATTTACAGTGTGAACCATGTGTGAATGCATTACACCATCACACTGAAGCTCCACTCTAGCAGGTGAAAAGTAGCAGCTGAACTGCAGCATGTGGACAGAAGGAGGAATATATCTGTCTACACCCTGCAACAGTAGAGTCAGTGGAGAACTGGACTTGGGATCTGGGAAAAAAGGATAGGATGGAAATAAGAGATGATAGAGATGACTGTACAACTGTGATTTCATCAATTTGAAGTAACACTGAAAAAAATGGAACCATATGAGAAAAATAAAGAGTGTAAACAGTGATAATTGTTTTGTACTGTAGACAGAACTGCAGTCGTCTCTGCCTCTTTCCATGGTGCTGACTGAGAGCTTGTTAATGCTTCACTTCACAGTCCACATTGTTTGGAGTTGAGGAAAATCTACAGCAACAGGATTAAAAATAAAGTAGCAACTCTCATAAACCTTCAAATTATTATTTTTTAAAACTAATTGTCTTCATCCTGTGTTGCAAATAATAATATGTGTGAACTTCATTATAGAGGCTAATGGGCTCATTATTGGCTAATTGCAGCAGGTTACTGCCATCAGCCTGGAGGACACTTTATGCTACTTCCAACAGGATTTCAGCAGATACATTAACATGAATGTTGTACACACTCCATCTATCTGTTAGTAGTTGTGTACAGTTCAGCTGCTACTGTCCTTGGTGCTGAATTCACCAACCCAGCTGAATGGTCCTGAGTGAACAGTGAACACATGAATATCTCTTTGACCAAAAGCAGCTTCAGTTCCTGCAGACAGTCCCTATGAGGAGTAGTAGTTAGTTGAGTGGAGAAGCACTTTTATTTGTGGAGCATCTATCAAATCAGTCCAGAGTGAGTCCTCAGGGTCTAAAAGATCTCACAGCTTCTTCTCTCAGTCAACACAGCCTCAGATTCACCAACATCAGCTTGACACACTGACATCCAAAGGTTTGCTGGAGGACAGAAACACTGTGGGCTGGAAATGAATTATGAAACAAGGCTCTTAGAGGTCAGGAGCTTCTCTCCCCTCCTCTTCACTGGCTTCACTTCACTCCTTGAGACAAATCATGGTTGTGAAGCTGAATGAAATGAGTTGGACTTGTCCACATTAGTCCTGCTGTAAGTCCTGAACCATGAAACGCGGCTTTAGTAGCAACATACTGAGCACACACACACACACACACACACAGACAGAGGACTCACACACAGACACAGTCTCTTCCTCTCTGGATAACAGTTCCGGTAGGGGTCGCTAATGTCCGTGTGAAAGCAGCAGAAGAAGCAGCGACAGAGTCTCCAGCTCTTGTGTTCATCAGCAGCGTTCACACTGGGATTTCTTCCTCCGCTCGGCTTCATCTGCAGCGCTTTCTCTTCTGGAAATGAACCGCTGGACACGGAGCTTCGTCGGGAAGAGCGCGGAGCTTTTGCAGCTGATTAAAGGACACCATGCTTTACTTCTGGATACACACCGTGTGGATCCCCGCCGTCGCTTTCCTCTTTGGATTTCAAGGCAAAGGATCGTTTCACTCTTTTCATTTCATGTCCTGGCGTTTTCCACTAGGAAACACCGGAGCTGAGAGGGAAATTCCAGCTACCGTGGATGTTTATTGTGCGTGTGTCCGTCTGATGCTGACTCGAGTTGTGAAGGTCTGTGAAGTGACGTCCCTTCCTGAAAACACCTGACATGACAGAGAGGTCTGCGCTCCTCACGGCGAAGCCTCTGACTTTCTGCTTCTTCCTGTTACAGCAGAGCTCTGTTTGCTCTAAATGAAGTTAGTGATGAGTGGAGCTGAGCCGAGCTGACAGCAGTCTTCATGTACAGTAGCAGTGTGTGACACAGAGGCTGATGGTACAGCTGACAGCTTCAGTACAGTCTCCTCTCAGCACAGTAGTAGAGTAGTGCAGAAACATGTGGAGCCTGTTGGACTGTCTCCACTGCTGGACTTATTTCTGAGAGCTGGTCTCTCTGATGAAATGTGTGTGTGTGTGTGTGTGTGTGTGACATTTGTATTAGGCCGTATGCAAGTTAGCTTGTGTATATTGTTAAATAGCTGTAAATACCAAACCTAACCACAGAGTGGACTCTGGATTCTGGACTCTGGACTCATTCATTCAAAAAATCTGTTTCCTCTGAACATCATCCAGCCACGTTATGTTTCACACATATGGATTTGCTTTTCCACAGTTTACTACAGTTTAGTGTATTTAGTGTATGTGGTTGTAGTGAGCGAGGGAGTGAGAGAATGAATACAGGAAGACAGATGGATCAACACGGTGAACAAAACATACAGGTGTACAATGACAGTGTTGTGGTAAAGCTGAGTTACAATCCAATATCATAATACAGAGAGGGAATATATACTTCATTAAAATGAGCAGTGAAAGAGCACAGACGAGTCACATCAATTCACTGAACTCCTCCTGTCACAGTCACAGAATAATGATCACATTACTATAGAAACTTCTGGATAAATGATGGAACAGTTTGTCATTTTCTCCGACCACCAAGAAAATGTGTTTTTCTTCGAATCATGAAAATCTTTAAAACGAGTTTTGTGAGAAAAAAAAAGGGAAAAATGACAGAAGAAATTTTCTCCTCTCTCTTCAAAAACTTTCAAGAGTCATCATGAAGAAATAAAGTACATCATTGTGTTTAATAGTGAACTGGAAACACAGAGCCTGTAAATGACAGAGTCAAACTGGCTCTTGTGGTGTAATTGTGGTCATAATAATAAAATTCTACAGCTGCTGCAGTGAGAACTTTTCCTTGACCCTTCTTTTCCTATCAAGATGTCAAGATGATTGTGTGTGCTTGCATCTTAAAATAAGGGTTAGTAGACACATTAAGGTCTCATCTATCTGCACAAACAAATCTTTCTTGTGTTCTATTCATCCAGTCAGCTAATAATATTCACAGTCTCATAGAAAACAAACATAATGAAACATAATGTCTCACACAAGCTACTCCACATAGACCTAGCATAGCATTTGGAGCAGGCACACAATTAAACTCCTCAAAGTTAAATTTAGGATCTATTTTTCAAGAGAACTTCTCAGAACCTTTTCAGTCTATGAAGCTTTAAACATATCAGCTCTCTCACACTGACTGAGGCTGAATTCTGAACAGCTACAAGATTTGGAGCTTAGTGACCATCATCAAAAGACAAAGAAACAGAAGAAAGAAAACATTTCAAAAAATGAATGTATCATTTCCTCATATGAAATAGTTTCACTGCTTAATAATTAAGATCCTTCAACAACTAGGACTTAATACAGTCCTGTAGATGAGCTGCATGGAGCAGAAAACAAGAATCAGAGCTGAGGGTCTAAAGTGGCAGAGTATCTTCAAATGTTTGTCTTTAGTGCAGAATTTCCTCTCTGTGTTTCCATCTCTTCACCACAGCTTTGAAAAGAAACATTAGATGTAGAAACAAAAGAGGAGAATTTTGGACTAAAAATACCTGGAAGATAGAAACTTGATCTACTCAGACTGTTGAAGCCTCATGTTTGCTTCTTTTCAACTCTGGAAGTCAACTTTTCCACAGGACAGGGACTGTGGATTTTATGCTCCATCATTTCCATTAGAATTTCTTTAGAAAGGATCTTGTTGCAGACAGTACAGACTTCCTAGAAATCCTTTCCTTTAACACAAACTACAGTGCATCACACCAAAACAAAGTTAAGAAGCTGAGCAACCATGAGAATATCTCACAGTCATGTGTATGATTACTTGTCCTAATTTCACAAACATATCATTTGGACAAAACATTTAAAAAAAATAACTTCTAGACACTGACATGAACTACTAACATGCACTGACTTACTGAAAACCTTGGAGGTGATCTGGACTTTCCTGTAGTTTCCTCTTGTCCTTGTAACAGCAGTAGCTCCTCCCTTCCTTGTCAATAATTGTGCAGAAATATCTGAGTGCTTCTTTCTTCCTAAATCATGAGCAAGTCCTGTCCAGTCCAACTGTTTCTGCTCCTGTTTGACTTCTGAACTTGTCTCTGGCTGTGTGTCCACTTACTGCAGCCTGTGACATCAGGCTGTAGAATGTTGATACATCAAGAAGGCATCAAAGGACAAACACACACACACTCACACACACACACATACTGGTACTTATGTCTTTGTGAGGACACTTGCTGACATAGCCCTTACCCTAACACTAACCAAAACCCAATTCTAACCCTGAAACCAAGTCTTAACCCTCAAACAGCAACATGAACATAGAGGGAAACACTGCAGAGCTGCTTTGGATGGTTTAACAGGTAGAGATCATCATGATTTTAAACATGGAGTGGCTCCTCCCTTCATGGTGTTTGTTTTTAGTGTGTGAAAATGCAGAGTTTGGTCAGAGAAGAGAATGTGAGAGGAAATGGGTCAGGTCAGGGTCTGTTGAGAATGTATTTGAATAAGTGAAAGTTACAGGTAGGTGGTTATCTTGATGAAGTGTTCGTGTGAGTGAATTTACATGTAGAGATGTGTATTTTATCTGGCAAGTATTCAAACTGCATAGACAATAGGTTGACTGAGTTGTGTTAGGAGTGCGTCCACATGTTTGTAGACAGAGCAGACACTCTTTTAATCACATATTTTTATGCACAAAGCATCAATGTACAATGTGACATTTTTTTTTCTCAGGGCTGCATTGTGAAGGTAGGTTAAAGTTAAGTCAGGCAGTCTTTGGTATGTGAGAGTATGAGTGAGTTTCACCATATGTGGTTTATGAAAGAAATATGTTGTATCCCATTAATGTTAAGCGGATGAGTATGGCAACCTGTATTACAGAGTATGCATCAATAAAAGTCATATGCTTGGTTGTAGACAGAGAAAATATATACCAAGTGTCCATTTACAGTCAAGCCCGAAATTATTCATACCCTGGAAAATTTTGACTTAAAGTTACTTTTATTCAACCAGCAAGTGTTTTCTTGATTGGAAATGACACAGGCATCTCCCAGAAGATAATAAGACGATGTACAAGAGGCATCATTGTGGAAAAAAATATTTCTCAGCTTTGATTTACATTTAAAAGTAACTTTAAGTCAAAATTTGCAAGGGTTATGAATAATTTCAGGCTTGACTGTAGTACATAAAGCATAAAATTATTATGTTTGGAATAACTAGTGATAACTAGAATAAATAGTAATAATGTATGATAACATGGAGTGCATGGTCATAAAGAACATAAGGCATTACCTTGGCTTTGAACTCACAGTCTTTGACATTCTACTCATGCGTGCAACCTGTTGAGCTATTGCCCTTTCTGCTTCACAGGGCAGTTTGTGCTCATATTCTCAATTACTGAAACATAGTTGTTTTTTTTGTGTGTAAGAGCTCATTTTCTGTGGTTATGAATGTATGAAAAAAAAATTTTTAGCTGTGCAGACAGTGTCTTATGTGTGGGTGCATTGTCATTTGATCAAGAGGTGATATAAATGTGAACTGAGGCAGCTCAGTGATGTCAGCAAGTATGTCTGGAGTTTTGTTTTAGCCAGGCCCTTTTGATAGGGACAGCTCAGCCAGGTGTGATCAGTCAGGTCTTTTCAGTGTGTAGTTGAGCTGTTTGTCAGGAAAAGTTATACAAATGGAAATGAAAGTAATCCAGATGGTTGCTTTGTGTGGATGGACTGAGAGCTGTAAAAGAGGTGAAATGCATCTGATTCTGTTTAACTCAGGGATGTGATCCAAGATGTCAGCAATGTTGTTGTAAGGCAGAGAATTTAGGTAAAGAGAGTTCATTCATGTTAGTATAAAACATTGCATCATGTTTAAAGTTTGTATTATATTATACTGTGAGCGTGATATGTGGAAACAAAACAAGCTTTTTCTTAGCAAGTAAGAAATGTGTCATTCTTACCAATTTTACTATAAATATATAGTTTTCCATTAAATCTTAAGAGAATGAGTATGCAACCTGCATACAGAGTATTCCTTCATTAAAAGTCATATGCTTGTTTGTAGACAGAGAAAAATAAATCAAGTGTTCACATAGTACATAAAGAAAAAAAAATAGTATTTGTATGTATCATAATTTGGAGCGCGGTAATAAAGAAAGCAACACATCCCTGGGATTAAACTCACAGTCTTTGATGTTCCACTCACTCTTGCAACCTGTTGAGCTATTGTTCCTGACAACATTGCTGGAGAGTTTTGGTCCACTATTTTCTTTTGTGTATGGGTTGTTACATGACATTTAGCTATGTAATTTTGTACGCTTAATGAATTGGTAATGTAAAAAAGGGACAGAATTTAGTACAAAGAGTGAGAATTCTGATGAACTAATGTGATTTCGTATTGTTGGATGCTGAAATCATTCTCACAATCAGTAAAATAATTCAGGAAATTCAAAGTTGACCCACTGGGAATTTCAGAGAAGGGTCAGAGGAAAGTGAGTGGAAGGATGATTGGCTGATGCAGTTTGTGCTCTCACCTGTGGGCGGGGCTTTACGATGGCGTATGTATGGTAGCATGTCTGCAATTCATTGTTTTTCAGCAATCTCCTGAGATCTTGGACCATTAGTGTTTGAGAGAAGGTCAACATAAGTACCAGCATGTGTGTGTGTGTTTGTCCTTTGATGCCTTTGATGTTTCCATCTCTGCTCATGTTGATGGTGTCTATCTATCTATCTGTCTATATCTATCTGTCTATCTATCTATCTGCATATGGGTGTGTGTGTGTGTGTGTTTGTCCTTTGATGCCTTTGATGTATCAACATTCTACAGTCTGATGTCACAGGCTGCAGTAAGTGGACACACAGCCAGAGACAAGTTCAGAAGTCAAACAGGAGCAGAAACAGTTGGACTGGACAGGACTTGCTCATGATTTAGGAAGAAGGAAGCACTCAGATATTTCTGCACAATTATTGACAAGGAAGGGAGGAGCTACTGCTGTTACAAGGACAAGAGGAAACTACAGGAAAGTCCAGATCACTTCTTATGGTTGCTCAACTTGTCTACCAGACATTATGGTTTGTGTTTATAGTTTGTACTTTGAGATCTCAGCCTGATCTCATGGTTTACTGATCATTTCCAATCTGTATAAGAGGTGTGTGATGTTACTGCCAGTGCAAACCAAACATTTTCTGCTATTGCTTCCAGTGTTAAGACTCCTGTTAATGATAATGTTTGATGTGGGCAGGTGGATAAAGCTCAGTCCTTTGTCGTCCTTTGCTGTTTCCTTTTGATGTGGATTTTTCAGGCCAGGCTGTAGACCTAGCTAAGGGCCAGTTGAAGCTGAGTCCAAGTCTGGCTGAGTCCCCACACCTTACTCTTTTACTCTTCATTCAAGTGTTCAACTGTTCTTTTCAAAGAGGCAATCTTAAGCACTGGAGACCAGAGGAGTTGAATCCATAGAGCTTTATTCTTCAATACAGAATTCAAAAGCTTGAGCCGCCCTGCAGAAAATGACTGATGACTTTTACCATCTGTGCATCACTTTTTATATTGTAAATTGTAGGTGTGTTACAGACCAAGGGACATGTCTGACCACATCCCTTTTTCCCTTTCATTAGTTATTTTTTGCATGATTCTACTCATGTCTAAAATTTAGCCCTTCCCATCTTACATCAAAAAAGTACAGCACGTGGCCTTTACACATGACCAGTGGCAGATTGTTGACCAGGTTCAAGGACAGGTCTGGGTGTAACTGCGTATATCCCTTTCTAATTCCCTCTATTTGATTGGTGTGCATCTATCTTTTTTTTCCCTGGTATTTTGCAGGCCTGATGTCTAATGGAGTTTTTTCTCACGTGTACCACAACACCCTTCTAACAACCACGCTCTAACCACACTTTGTTTTTTAATGGAATCTGGGCTTCTTTCGATTGGGTTTTTAAAAAATACTTTCCAGTGCCTCTAAAGCTCCCAACACATGCATGCAAAGCATGAGTGATTATCCCTTGTGATGCAGCAATAGCAGGCAGAGAGGCACACAAGGCAGCAACAAGTGCTGCAACGGCAACCATCAATGGAATCTCCCTCATTGAAGTACACACAGATGGGTGAAGCACAGAAGGGTGAGGAGGGTGAAGCATAGATGGATTCTTACATTGCACAAAACCTGACACCACAATTTCAGCAGCTGAATATTGAGCTCAGAGACGCACAGTGAAAATGTCATTTTTAGGTGAGTAACGGTCGTGAGTCATGGTACTGATGGATTCTTCAGAGCTGTAGGGATGAAGGACTTGATGAGTGTTTGTCTTCTCGCTGCTGGCAGAAATGATTGTTCCCTCAGTCCACAATGAGACATTTCCCTCACTAAAACCTCCAAATACAAGTTCTTCAAGAACAGATATTAATGTGGAACTTCACAGAATAATGACACTGTTACTGAAAATTCAGAAATGTTGGGAACTGCATTTCAAGACATGTTAGGTTGTGTGAGTGTGTTGTTGCAGCCTTAAAGTTGGGAAACACAAATATCCTCTTTGTCAAGCATTTGTTGTTGATGTCACAGCAGCTGCTTCGCCTGTGACAGGTAAAACACCTGACACTGTGCTGTTGAAGCAGCAGATGTTGAGCTGATGACTGCTCATAATGGAGAAAATGATCATTAAATCACCTGATAATAGAAATGAGATTGACGTTTACCTCTCACTCTGTCCCTGGGGGACTGTATTTGCTGTTTGGACTCACATGAGTTTTGCAGAATGGGCCTAAAAAATTAACTGAATCAAACACAGACCAGTATCCTGCAGTTTAAATGAAGACCACGTCCTCATATGATGTGAACTTTGTGACACTGAGATCAGTGTTTGTTCTCTTGGTCAGTCAGAGGGACAGTGTGTGTCCCCTCAGTGCCCAGACCTTGGTCCTGTCCTCTCATATCTCCCCATGTTCTCCTAAAGCTGATCCTGAATTGATTTGTAATCATAAATGTCTCATTTATATTGAGCTAAAACAGAAAACAGATGGTAAACTGTCATTTAAAAATTCAATAATAAATCTTCAAAATCATGCATCATTGATGAATTGTTTTCTGTGCACAGATGAGATACAATAATTAGTGTAGTAACTATAAAGACTGCGTTTCTGTTAAAGTAGTGAGAGAGCAGTTTTTTTTCTTTGCACTTACAGAAGTCTGTTAATGTTAATGTCAGTAACAGTGATTGTTCATCGTCTCCCTCTTCTGTTTCTCTTCTTCTAACACCTGCTCCTTCATTTCTTGCTCCTTTTCTCTAAGTAAAAAGTGACAGACATGTTCTTAGCTGTTAATCAGTGTGTTGTTGCTTTTACATGGATAAAGTGTAGTAATGAGCATCTCAAACATTAGAGCAGGCTGAAGACCACAAGGCTGCTGCTTTCTGCTCCTTCTACCAGATGAGATGTTAGAGAGGTGAAATGAAACCATCCATGGCTCATTCTGAAGAAACGCTGACATAAGCAAAGAAATTAGACATGATGTGTTCACTGTTTCACGTTCATGTTGTTCACTCTTTTTATTTGATTCCATTGTTTTCTTGAAGTGAAGAATTGTTTGGTGTTTTTACAGAATAATGTTCATTAATTTGTGCTGATGTGGCTGTTTGAGTTAAATCACCACCTTCAGGCAGATGTGAACTTAAAGCTCCTGAAGCATGAGTTGTAATAACAGCAACAATGTTTTGATTGTTATTGTTATTATTAGTAGTAGTAGTAGTAGTAGTAGTAGTAGTAGTAGTAGTAGTAGTAGTAGTAGTAGTAGTAGCAGTAATATGTCATGTTGTTTTATTTATTCACTTGTTTAAACTTCTATTGTCTTTTTATTGGCCTGTGTCCTGTTGTTTCTCTGTGCTGTAAATTCTATTGGCTGCTTTAGTCTCATCATTCATTTTGTAACGTTGGTGCAGATAAAACAAAAGGACACTAAAACAATGCTCAACACTTAGTGACAAGGCAAAGTGTTTGATTCACTGTATTTACTGTGGTTTTTATTTCCATCAGCTCTTTAGAATATTACCAACATATCATTCTGCCTCTGGGAAATATAGAAAAGGGCGAGGAGGGCAAACAGAGCTTGTTAATAAGATGAGAGTGTGATCAGGTCTGAGACGTGAAATGATTCTGTTTTGTGTTCATGTCTGATAGTGACTGTAGCAGTAACAGAACTATAACAGAACTCCTTTAGACAGTAATGTTAACCTGGGGGTTTGTTCACAACATGTGTGACTGACTGACTCACTGCTCATATTACTGCATTACTAGACTCTGCTCGAACTTTGTCTCTGTGTCCCCAGATCTCAGCAGAGAGGAGACGACTGAAGGAAATTATATCCACTGACATTTTACTCTAACAGAACCAGCCTGTCTGTTGTTTAATCAAAGTATTCTTCCTTATTCTTTATGCATCTTGTGTGTCTTGCCTTTGAATTACAATAAGGTGCAAAACATCCATAATATGATGTTATAATATATTATAAAGCTGCATGATGAGAAACAAACTCAACAAACTCATGAAACACAAAATCCATCAACAGCCTCACATCTGTTGTTGTGGAAGAGAAAATTCCTTCTCAGTGAAACAACATATTTTGAATGAAAACTTGTTGCAGCAAGTTGAACACACAACTCTACACACATCAGCCTGCTCAGTTCTAACTGTGTCTTTAGCTGTTTACTCTGCTCTTTTTCTGCTGCACATACATGAACCAAAATATCAGCTGTGTTTGGAGATACAACCACTTTGTTCTTGTGGTTTCACTCGTGTGATTAAAACAGTGTCTTTAGTGAAACCATCAGAGTGGAACCATGTCTGTGCTCTGGTGCTGCACTGTCTCTGTCCATGGTGCTGATCCACATCCAAAAGACGCCTGTTTACTGTCCACAGACCGATGCCAAGCTGAAGGACAAGTATGTCTCCATCTATCTGCAGCTCACTTCAGTAGATATTTATTTGATTGTTGCTGTCATTGGCACAACTTCACCAGCCTGATGAATGATTCTGAATGAACGTGTGAGTACGTCTCAACACAAAATGAGCCTCTGCAGCCTCAGTTAAGCTTTGGGATAAAAACAGTTCAATAGAAACAGACTGACATTGACTGTAGCTGGTTGTTTTAAGATGAGATGCCTGATGGCAGGAGGACTGGTGTCTCAGGATTGTCCATCCTGAGACAAACTGATGCAGAGTCATTGAGGACAGATGTGTAGGTTACAGATGTGTTTCCTGTTTCTCACCTTCGTTTGCTGATGCTGTTTTGTTGAACTCTTGCTTTCTGTAGTTACATTGTTTCTTCATCTTCTCCTCAATTATTTTGTCTTTGATCCAAGAATAAGCAAAGTGTTGTTTTCAATCCCAGCATCGTCAGAGACAGAGAGAAATGAACTGCCCCAAATGAAATCTGCTTTTATCACAGTGTAAACACTGGATCATCAGAGCTTTACAGACCAACTGTCACAACATGAGCTGAACATTTTCCCACTTACATCCAAAATTTAGTTGAAGGCCAGAAATACAAAGATTTACCTGTGACGTCTTAAACACAGTGACAAAGTTATATTTAGTGATTATTCCTGTGGATCAGGAGCCAGCATTTGCCTCTGAGACCTGAACTGAGCTCAGACCAAGTCTCTGTTGTGTGGATCATTCACCCTGCTACTTATTTGACTCTGTGAGTGATCATCACCTGCTGAGTGTCATTGTAATCACACAGGTACAGTAACTCAGCATTCCACCCACTCTGTCATCCTCTAACAAGGCCAGCTGAGAGGCTTCATGAAAGTCAACCCAGGAGGGAAATAAAAGAAAATATCCTCTGTTCAGGCATCAAACATTACGGAGGCTTCAGTATCTCCACATTTAGGATTCAAGGATTCAAAGGCTTTTTATTGTCAATTTTAATGTATGTCAAACATACAGGAGAATCGAAATGTTGTTTCTCTCTCTCTCGGCAATGTGCGTGCAATAATAAATAAATTAAACAATTTAAACAAAACCAGCTAAATAAACTTTACTACAATATAAATGTAAAGGGTGTAAGAAATACATGAAAAAAAAACCAAAGGTGTTTCCCAAGTGAAAACTGCAGAACATCTGCAGTTTGCATGATCCAGTTGAAAGTTACATCCATTATGTTCATTACTGTATATTTATTATACAATCATTTCTAAAGTCTTGAGAGAGCCAATAAATCCAGTGGTCATATTTGTCATATCGACATTTAAGGTGTATTGATTGGTTCACAACATCAACTCATGCACTGAGTAACATGCAAGTAAACATTCCACCTTAATAGTTGCTGGTAATTGTCAGTAGCCTTTGAGCAGCACAGTGAGTTCAATGATTTTTCTACCTAGTTATTGTAACTGGTAACGATGAAAAGGCAGCGTAACATCCCTTCATTCATCATTCACTCTTCTGACTGTTTCTTCATTTGTGATGCATTTGCACAGAAACATTACAAAGCCAGTCTATTAAACTTGTTCAGCTTGTGCTGCATCCACAGCTGCTGGAGATCAAACCTCACTGAGCTCTGTTTTCACTGCCTATCAGATGAACTTGACCTCTGCCTGCACTGAAATGTTTCCTCAGAGTGGATGTTTCCAATCAGTCCTCATTTGCTCGGCACAAGTAAATAATGAAATCATTCAAAACACAAACCACTTGTGTTCATTGGCTGATATTGTTTAACACCAGCCTAATTCCAACCTGCTACATCCATGGTATCATCTGTTAACCATGTTAACCATCCATGATTTCTGAAATACTGTCCATCCTTCATGTACTTCATCTTTCTGTGAGGACACATTTCATCATTACAGACTGATGGATTATCAGACATTCTCAGTTCTGCTGTTTTCTGTGGGAATGTTTCTTTCTCTTTCTTGATTTTCCTTGAGTTCCTCCTCAAAGTTGCTCCTTCCTGGTAAATGTTTGTAGTTTGTATTTAGCTGAAAATGAAATGATCACCTGGTACTTCAAGTCTCACAGAAAGAGAAAGGAAATGCTGTTTTCTGTCTTTCCTCATTTTCTGCCTGTTTCAAGAGAAATCTGCAGCAGGGAAATGGTTTCCTCCATCTACAGGTGTTATTGGTCTGTGATTATTATTGTTATTATTCTTGTGGTTGGTAACTTTCCATGTCAGTGTAAACACATACACACACACACACACACACAGTTTCACAGCTATGATTTGAGAGGAATACACTGTGGAGGGTGTGTGGAGGAAAAACAAAGCAGTAGCTCCCTCAGAGAGGATAATGAGGTTTGTATTATTCACTTCTTGTGTTTGCAGCTTTTACAAGATTCTTAGTTTCTCTCTCAGCCTGAGATAAGAAATAATTGTG
Source organism: Toxotes chatareus (assembly GCA_016801885.1). Lineage (NCBI taxonomy): Eukaryota > Metazoa > Chordata > Actinopteri > Toxotidae > Toxotes > Toxotes chatareus. The sequence continues at coordinate 32,590 of JAFBJY010001255.1, read as the reverse complement.
AAAGCAGGTCTGATAACTGCAGCTGAAACAATTAGAAGTGTTGTTACAGAGTCTGAACAAAGAAAACCAATGGTGATCTCTGAAGAAAGCCAACTGACTGTTTGTATAATAACCATCTGTGGTTATACACCTGAGAGCAGAATGATAAATGAATGACATTTACTTTGCATCTATGTTGCTGGGACAAAAAGATCAAATTCATATTTCACCACAGTGTTTTTATTGAAGATTGATGAAGAATTATTTTCTTTCTAGTGAAGAATAGATTGAATATGGAGGCTCCATTGAACAAAATAGCTGTTTATCAAAGGGCTGCTGGTGTCAATATTATGTGTTGATTTTTCTAAACATTGGTTTAATAAGAATCTCTCTGCAAAGTGAAACCAATTTTGTGGGAAGGCTGAGTTACCTTGAAGCATTTGAACAAATGAAAATAGTCCAAAAACTTTTTAAAAGAAGTAAAACTGTAAAATGTTCTATGGAGTAGAATGGCACTGTCACACCGACACAGGGGGATCAGCAGAGTCTGTATCCTCCTGCTGACATCAGAAAATTCCTGCAGGGAACTAAAGGTGGCAGGTGTGTGAAGGTGGAAGATCATTTCCCAGACCTGAAACTTTTTATTTAGTCAGCGAAGCCCTTGACAAAAAAATCTGGACATTTAGGTGAAGAGATACTGAAAGACCAGGAAATTTCTCAGGAGTATTTGAGCCATAAGTCCAGCTGTAGCGGGGGGTGGGGATTGTCTTCTCCAGAACTGTACAGAAGAGCCACAGTTAGACAGGAATCACCTGGAGCCTCATCCAGTTCCCTCACAGAGGCTCAGGCAGCTGATACAAACTCATGATTTAATAGATGTGTGGAGGGTGTTCCACAAACAGCTCAGACAGTACACATGGTGTCACTCTAAAGATAATCTCCTCTGGTCTCCTTTTGATGTTCAGAGAGGGATCAGACAGGGATGTCTACTGTCTGGGATGTTGTACAGTCTGGACATAGAGCCTTCACAAACTAAGACATGATCTAGTGTTCATTTTCCTGGCTGTGATATCCCTGTGTCATTGTCAACATATGCTGATGAGATCATACTACTTTTAGGCTCCATACTTTACAAAGGCTGCTCACTGGACCTGCAGACCGGGTGTGGAGGGCTATGTCCCAATGCATCCTGAGACAGTTGGGTGGGATGGGATTGGATTTGTCTCTGTTTTCAATGGACTCTAAGAAGTTGTGTACCTCATCCCTACCTGCATTTTATAAACGTGCTGGTTATCTCGTACTCTCAAACCCAGAAAAAAGGCTCTTTATACATGCTAAAACGCCACCAACAAATCCAATGTTGAATAGGGACATTAATCATCTGGATTTCTCCACAAATCCAAGCACAAGAAGCCATGAAAATGAGCTTTTCCAGCTAACAAGAATTTTCTGACTGCTCATCATCTGATAAAGTTTGTTAATATCTTTGATTACTTACAAGTCCATTTTTTATTCAACACTGGCTCAGACACACATGGATGAACCACAGTAATCTAGGGATGGAGTTTTGGTTCATTCTCAAAGATGTGGATAAAGGCTTACAGCACCTGGTATTCCCAGGCCGTCTCCATCAAGTACTAAACAGGCCCTACCCTGCTGGCTTCCGAGATCAGGCAGATCCCGGGCGTGCTTTTTTTTTTATCTTTTGTTATCAAAAAAAAAAAAGCGCCAATCTCAAATCTAAATCAAGAATCATTTAAAATATTTACAGAGAAATAAAAACCAAATCAAAATACATTAATTCATCCATAATCTGAAAATTGACAAATGGTCAAAATAAAAAAAAGATGGTAAGTATCAAATATCCACATAATACCAAAACAAGTTCGCCTTCATTTTTAAACTGCTTATTACTAATGTTTAAGTTAGGAAGGATTCAGAAATCAATACCGGTGGAATAATCCGATTTTCAATCACATCATAAGCATCTTGCCATGCTCTCCACAGTCTTTCACATTGCTGTTGTGTGACTTTATGCCACTCCTGATGCAAAAATTCAAGCAGCTCAGGTATGACTGATGGCTTATGAGCCATCATCTCCCTCTGAAATCACATTCAGAGGTTTTAATTTGGGTTCAGGTCTGGAGATTGGGCTGGCCATGACAGGGTCTTGATTTGAGGTCCTTCATCCACACACCTTGATTGACCAAGCTGTGGCATGGGCATTGTCCAACTGGAAAAAACAATCCTCAGAGTTGGGGCATTGTCAGAGCAGAGGAAGCCAGTTTTCTTCCAAGATAACGCCTGCGTAGCTTGATTCCGTCGTCCTTAGCAAGGCAGATACTGCCGATTACAGCCTTGCTGAAGCACATCGCCATCCTCACCAAATTTCACAGTGGGTGCAAGACACTGTGAAGCATAAACTTTCTCCAGGTCTCCGTCTAACCATTAGATGACGGGTATTGGGCAAAGCTGAAAAGTGAACTCATCAGAGAGAATGACCTTACTCCAGTCCTCTATGGTCCAATCTGCCATGGTCTTTTGCAAACCTCCAATACAGCTCTTCTTTGCTTCTCATTGATGAAGACTTATTTCTGGCTTGCGACTTGAGCCTGCCCTAGAAACTTATTTGGTAGTTCTCACCCGTGCACTTCACCCCAGCTGCCATTTGCCATACTTTTTGTAGGTTATGATGTCATCCTACAGTTTGCTGAGCCAACATTGGAATGAGTTGGCAGTCATCCTGGTCAGTGGAGAGTGGTTTAGCCTCTGCCAATACATAGCTTTGTTGTCCCCCAGTGTCTGCTACTTTGATATCTGAGTCACTTTGACTTTAGTCTCATCACTTTCTAGTCGTGTTGGAAGAAGAAAATACTGAATATATTTGTTGATGTGAGTGTGGAAAAAACTTGGATGTGATTTAAAGAGTGAAGCTTTTTTCTTGTTAAATGAAGCTTTGAAATCTGTAGCTCAACATTGCTCTGCCACAGTCAGTGGACTAAACCCCAGAAGAAGAAAAACAGACTTTACCATGAAGATCCTCAGTGTGGATCAGTATAATATCAGTGTGATGTCTGCACTTTACTGTCAGCACAACTTTCACATCATATTCATCTCAGCACACAAGTAAACAATGGAGTCTGACCTCAGAGTCTCCAGTCCACAGTCTGGACTCTGCAGAAAACCACACAGATGCTTCAGTCCTGAATCCTGCAGGTTGTTTCCTCCCAGGTCCAGGTGTCTCAGATGGGAGGGTTGGACTTCAGAGCTGAGGCCAGAGAAGCACAGCTGATCTCTGACAACCTGCAGGAACTCAACCTGAATAAAGAATAAAAGATGTGAGTTTAGGAGACAAAGTTCCTGCTTGAAAGCGTTGAGTGTTTCATCATCTGTTCAGAGCTGAAGAAGGTTGAGAATGTACAAGTTTGGAAAATGGAAACTCCAAACACCTGAACCAACAGGATGCAGCTTAAAACAGTCAGATACTAAAAAGTCAAACACAGCTCTCATTAACTTCAGTCACTATAAACATCACAGATCATAAAGCAAAAGAGTGAAGAAACATTTCTTTCTGTCTTAATGTGGAATATTTGCTTTGTATGTGAAGAAATATAAAGTCAACTGAAGGTGAAGATGAAATTGTTCCAAAGTAAAGAGTCAATTAGCAAGTGTTGGATTTTGAATCTTCATTCAATGAGTTTGAAATATGAAGCTGAACAAGATGCTCAGTGTGGATCAGCATCAAATCTCTGAGCTCAAATCTCCTTCAAAAGTCCCACATTCACACTCAGGTTTAACAGTTTGGAAGAAAGTTTTCAAAGTGTTCACTAAGGTTTCAAATGAAATCTTTCATATTGTGTGAAATAATAGTTTGAGCCTTTGATGTTTTGAGTGTGACTGAAGTTTGTGTTGAGAGTTTGAGAAGCTGCAGACATTCAGCACATGTGCAGTGTGTTGAATGAGACATTTCATCACATTCCAGTCATGTGTCTTTGGTCCAAAGCAAGTTCATCTTCATCCAACACTCTCTGCTCACACATTTGAATCTGCTGTTCCAGCATTGCATTCTGGGATTCTGGCCCCACCTTCCTGGTGGCTATCAGCTTAGGGGGTCTGTGTCCCACAGTTTGTGTCCCTGTGACAAAGACACAGTGGGGCGTTGACACCCAGTGGGCTCAGTGATTGGTCGGCTGTGTGGAGCTGAGAAAGGAGCCAGGGTTTGAACTTCTCTCTCTGCTCTGTTTTCATTGCTTCCACAAATATTTGTGTCCCTGTTCAGCTCAGCAGCTGAGTGTAGCTCTATGAATGTCTTCAGGAGACACTGTGTGAAAATGTCCTCTCCGTATTTAAACCATGGTCACATGTCCTCTCTGTGACAGCAGGCTTTTTCTGTGCCTGTGAGTGAGGCCATTGGGAGCAGCTATGAACACTTGTGCCTTCAGACCTGCTCACACGTGTTGTACAGATCAGTTCTTGTCAAACATCCTGATCTCAATGAGACTTTGTGAATAACACAAGCTCAACTCAGTCAAACTGCTGACACTGTCAATGTGGACTGTAAGAGTCAGAATCCAAATCATTTTCAAAGCTTTAAAAATCACTTTGAAAATCAGAGTCAACACTTTCACAACTTCCTTTCAACCATTTCACACTTTGAATGTTAGAAATTCTGAAGGAGATTTGACCTAATAAATACTGAATAAAGCACAACTTTCACATCATATTCATCTCAGCACACAAGTAAACAATGGAGTCTGACCTCAGAGTCTCAGTCCACAGTCTGGACTCTGCAGAAAACCACACAGATGATTCAGTCCTGAATCCTGCAGGTCCCAGTTTTTACTCAGGTCAAGGTGTCTCAGATGGGAGGGGTTGGACTTCAGAGCTGAGGCCAGAGAAGCACAGCTGATCTCTGACAAACTGCAGTCCTCAACCTGAATAAAGAATAAAAGATGTGAGTTTAGGAGACAAAGTTCCTGCTTGAAAGCGTTGAGTGTTTCATCATCTGTTCAGAGCTGAAGAAGGTTGAGAATGTACAAGTTTGGAAAATGGAAACTCCAAACACCTGAACCAACAGGATGCAGCTTAAAACAGTCAGATACTAAAGTCAAACACAGCTCTCATTAACTTCAGTCACTATAAACATCACAGATCATAAAGCAAAAGAGTGAAGAAACATTTCTTTCTGTCTTCAGCATCAAATCTCTGAGCTCAAATCTCCTTCACAAGTCACACATTCAGGTTTAACAGTTTGGAAGAAAGTTTTCAAAGTGTTCACTAAGGTTTCAAATGAAATCTTTCATATTGTGTGAAATAATAGTTTGAGCCTTTGATGTTTGAGTGTGACTGAAGTTTGTGTTGAGAGTTTTGAAGCTGCAGACATTCAGCACATGTGCAGTGTGTTGAATGAGACATTTCATCACATTCCAGTCATGTGTCTTTGGTCCAAGCAAGTTCAGCTTCATCAACACTCTCTGCTCACACATTTTGAATCTGCTGTTCAGCATTTGCATTCTGGGATTCCTGGCCCCACCTTCCTGAGTGGCTGTCAACAAAGGGGGTCTGTGTCCCACAGTTTGTGTCCTGTGACAAAGACACAGTGGGACGTTGACACCAGTGGGCTCAGTGATTGATGCGGCTGTGTGGAGCTGAGAAAGGACCAGGGTTTGAACTTCTCTCTCTGCTCTGTTTTCATTGGTTCCACACAAATATTTGTGTCCCTGTTCAGCTCAGCAGCTGGGTGTAGCTCTATGAATGTCTTCAGGAGACACTGTGTGAAAATGTCCTCTCCATTATTTAAACCATGGTGGCGTGTCCTCTCTGTGACAGCAGGCTTTTCACTGTGCCTGCCTGTGGTGAGGCCATTGGGAGCAGCTATGAACACTTGTGCCTTCAGACCTGCTCACGCGTGTTGTACAGATCAGTTCTTGTCAAACATCCTGATCTCAATGAGACTTTGTGAATAACACAAAGCTCAACTCAGTCAAACTTCTGACACTGTCAATGTGGACTGTAAGAGTCAGAATCCAAATCATTTTTCAAAGCTTTAAAAATCACTTTGAAAATCAGAGTCCCAACACTTTCTGCAACTTCCTTTCAACCATTTCACACTTTGAGATATTAGAAATTCTGAGGAGATTTGACCTAATAAATACTGAATAAAAGCACAACTTTCACATCATATTCATCTCAGCACACAAGTAAACAATGGAGTCTGACCTCAGAGTCTCCAGTCCACAGTCTGGACTCTGCAGAAAACCACACAGATGCTTCACTCCTGAATCCTGCAGGTTGTTTCCCACTCAGGTCCAGGTGTCTCAGATGGGAGGGTTGGACTTCAGGCACAAGGCCAGAAGCACAGCTGATCTCTGACAAACTGCAGTAACTCAACCTGAATAAAGAATAAATCACTGGATAAAAATTGTTTTATTCAATCGATATGTCTAATCAATCAGCTTTTCATAACATGAGTAGAGGACTTTGTCCTTCTCTTGTTAATGGATCATCATAATGTCAACCTTCTACACATCATCCAATGTCACCACAACGTTCATACAACTATTCATGTCAGCACAGATTCATAACTGCTGCTGCTGACCTCAGTCAAGTCTGGAATTAGAAGATGAAGATCAAATCAGACATGGATGATCCTCTTTAATATTGGTTTTTGCTAAGGGTTAGTTCAGGGGTTCCCTCCTCCTTCCTTTTTGTGTCCTGTGTATCCCTGCCTTGTGTGGGTTGTTTGTCCTCGTTGTCTGTTTGGTCCTGGTGTGTGTGTGTGTCCCAGCCAGGCTCTCTAAAACTAGGATGGAGTGTGGGAATCGTTCCCTAATTGACACGTAATACCGGTGAAGCGTAGCGCTACCTCGACTGGTGATTTAAGCCAGCTCACTGCAGTCCTGTATTGTTGTGGTTGATGGAATACGTCCCTGGTAGACACGTTGGCTCAGAAAAGTTTGTGCTAGTTATTTACGTGTTTGATTCAGCCATCATCCTATTCTAATACATCTCGTCTCGTTCTGGATCCACCTGTCCATTCTGCACCTGAAATATCTGCATCCCCGGACTCCTGCCTCCTTCCCGCTCCATCGACCATTCCATCCTTATCATTCCACCTCTGGACTTCCGCCTTGCCTCAGCTGAGAGCAATACACTTCCCTCTGCCTTAGTAATTCAATAAGACTACACAGCACCTCTTGTCTCTGAGTCTGTTTTGGGTCTTGCCTGTTACTTGGCCTTCCCCGCGCCGCCCGCAACAGTCTGAACTGACCCATAAAGATGGATAGCAGACTCAGAGTCAATTCCTTCATGTCCCAGAAGGCTGTTAGCCAGCAGGGCCGCTCTGGAGACATGAACAATTACTGAGACCCTCTCTGAAAGGGAGAGTCAGTTGTAGCTATGAGTTGCCCAGATGTCGATCTCATGTCTGTTAACCTCACAGATCTCTCCCACAGCCGCCGCGGAATCCTGCCAGGTTCAGCGCACCAGTCCCTCCGCCTCAGCCCATGGCGACTTCCGCTCGCCGACACGGCGAGAGACTTCAAATGCGCACGGATCCGGGCCCTACTCGGGAGATTTGGATAAGTGTCGGGGGTTTAATGCAGTCGCCATGGTTTTTGACCAGAAACCTCTTACCTTCTCCTCGGACATTGCCCGGATTCATTTGGTTATGGGTCTGCTTTCTGTGGGGAAGAAGCGCTAACCTGGGGCGGAGGCTGTGACAGCGATTGGGGTAGCCTTCATCTGACAATTTTGGTGATAAGTTTAAGACTGTTTTGATCATCTGATGACCATGCATTGTCACGGTATGGGGTTTTGCTGGAGTCTTAAGCAGGGGCGGGTATCAGCGGATTACTCGAATTCTGGATCTGGCTGCGGACGCTCGATGGGGCTGACACTACAGAGTGTTTGATGAGGGGCTGAATAGGCAGCTCAAGGATGAGTTAACTACCAGCGATATTCCTCCAAGTTACTTCTCTTGTTTCCTTGCTACTAGTTGGACAATCGTATGAGAGGCAGCGGAGGAAAGGAGCCGAGACTTCGTTCCCGGCGTCCTCGACCCAGTAGCCTGTTTGAATTCGTGTGACGGCGTCATGCATCAGCTGGCGGGATTAGAGGGAGTTCCTCCTCCCGATGCTGCGAGGAGGAACCTGTACTGAGTGGGCAGGTGGCTTCTGGACCCTGGGGAAGGGATCTCGCGCGCGCCAAGGCAGGGGTGTGCCTATACCTTGGTCAACCTGGGCATTATGTGGCCTGCTCCTCTTGACCAAAGGAGGGCTCATCAGTAGGTGTGGGGTGCAGTGAGCACAGCCCCCAACTCAGAAACTAATCTTCCCCCATCAGACTAAGATCCTGCAACTCTCTGTAATCAATCCATTTCCTTTGGCTTCTAGCTCTCATGGGCTCTAGTGCAGAGGACAATTTCGTGATTTGAGCTAGCTATACAGGCTCAGTTGGGGTTGGGGAACTGGAGGCCTCTGTTGCTAGTGCTTTGGATGAGTAGCACTAGCTTCCCGGGTTACTCACTTTCAAGATCAGTTAAGCTAATTCTGTGTCAGGGAACCATCAGAACCATCCAGTTTTCACGTTCTCTGCTCCTAAGACACCACTGATCTTAGGACACCCTTAGTTAAAACTCCATAATCCACAAATAGACTGGGTTGGTAAGCATTTATCTTTTTGGGATGAATGAGATTTTGTCATGCCATTGCCTGCAGTCTGCTTTTCTCTCCCTGTAGGTAGCAGTCCGGGGCCAGCAGCGAAAGTGCTCTGGTCCTATCTACTGTTCCTGCAATTACCATGACCTGGGAGGTTTCTAACGATAGTGCATCTCTTTTCCCAGGGCCTGGCCCGGGCCTGCATGGGGGCTTTCCTGTCAGGTCGGCTGTACAGTCTCTCCCGTCCTGAAAAGAATGTATGGAAAGTACATCCAGGAGTCCTTGGCAGCAGGTATAATCCGCCCATCCTCACTACCACTGGAGCTGGTTTTCTTTTTTGTTTCAAAGAAAGATAAGACACTTAAGCCCTTGCATTGATTTTCAGGCTGAACAACATCACTGTATTAGGAACAAAGTATCCTCTGCCCCTACTCACTCGGCCTTTAGACACCTTGCTCCATGGCTTTACTGTTTTTTCCAAGTTAGATCTCAAGTGCTTATCATCTGGTGTTGATCAGAAAAGGAGATGAGTGACTGCCTTCTTTACCTTAGGCCATTTGAGTGTTGGTAATGCCTTTTGGTCTGACTAATGCCCGCAGTTTTTCAGACTCTAGTAAATGATGTCCTCAATGACTTCCCTGAACCGTTTACGTTTTGTTATCTTGATGATATTCTCATCTTCTCCCAGACATGTCAGATCCCCACCAAAGTCATGTCCGGCAGGTACACAAAGACTACTGGAAAATAAACTGTTTGTCAAAGCGGAATGATTTCACACTAACACTGTATCAGTTTTGGGCTACATCATTCAGGAGGGGCCAGTGAGCCGCGGACCAGAAGATAAAGGCAGTCTCTGAATGGCCAGTGCCTCCAACCGAAAACAGCTGCAAAAGTTCCTGGGGTTATGAATTTCTACCCGGAGGTTCATCCACTTAACCTTCAGCTCTGTGGCCACACCCCAGACTACGCCTAACCTCCTGCACCAACCCCGTTCCATTGAGCACCTGAAGCTGGCCGAGGCTTTCCACCTACTCAAGCATCTGTTCATCCTGCACCCATCCTCATTCAACCAGATCCCAACCAGCAGTTAAGTGGTGGAGTGGATGCCTCGAACACTAGGATGGTGCAGTGTTGTCTCAACGTTCGGACCAGACCAAAGCTTCACCCCTCGCTTTCTACTCCCTACAAGCTGTCTCCCTTGAGGAAAAAGAATTATGATGTAGGTAATCGAGCTTCCACTGGTAAACTAGCCTTGGAGGAGTGGGCGTCCATTGGTTTGGAGGAGTGCGGAACAGCCATTGTGGTCTGGACGGATCACAATTACAAACATTTAATCAGCAAAGCGTTTGAACTCCCGTCCAGGCCAGCAGGCCCTGTTTTTCCTGCGGTTTAATTTTCTCTCACCTACCGTCCAGGTTCCCGTAACATCAAGCCCGGCCTTTCCCGTGCTTATGCTCCTGAGGGGGCTTCCTCTGATACCATCTTACCTGCTTCTGGGTGGTGGCTACGCTAACCTGGAGATTGAAGCCCAAGTCAAGGAGGCACAGCAGACCAACCCTGATCCTGGTGTTGGACCCCCCAATGGCTTTTGTCCCAGACTCTGTTGGCTCACAAGTTCTCAAGTGGGCACATAATTCTCTGATTTGCTTGTCACCTGGATCCTACGAACCCTAGCCCTCTTAGACAGCACTTTTGGTGGCCTGGGAAGCCAGTGTCAGGACTTTTGTTTCTTGTACAGTTTGTGCCCGGCTCAAGGCCTCCTTCCTTCCAACCTTGAGTCTACTCTGTCCCCTGTTCCAGCAGGCCCTGGTCACGCAGCTGTGGACTTTGTGCAGTCTTCCCCCCTCTCAGGGTCTCACGGTAATCCTTACCATTGTTGTTAGGTTCTCTAAAGCAGTGCACTTTGTGGCTCTTCCTAAGCTTCCTTCTGCAAAAAGTCAGCCCAGCTACTAGTGGACCAGTGTTCCGTTTACATGGCATTCCCCTTGATATTGTTTCTGACCGTGGCCCACAATTCATTTTCCCAAGTTTGGCTGGACAAAAGGTTTGGCTTTAGGCTAAAAACATTACCCTCAAGGCGGAGTCTAAGAAGCTAACTTCCACGATTCATTGGTCCTTTTGAAATTGACAAATCTAGTCAGCCCAGTAACAGTGAGACTGAAACTGCCCCAGTCCATAAAAGTACACCCCATTCCATGTTTCTCAGATCAAGCCCGTCTCTTCCAGTCCGTTGTGCCCTCCTGCGAAACCCCTCCGCCCCCCATTTGGTGGATGATGTGGGGATGTCCGTTCCTAAATTGACACAGCAGCCCTGAGTCAAGCATCAGCCTTCCACCTCCGACTGGTGATTTAAACCAACTCTGCAATCCTGTAAATGCAGCCAGTTCGTCAGACCCCGTCCTGAAATGAACACGTTTGACTCCAGAAAAGAAGTTTTGTACTAGTTATTTACCGTGTTTTGATTCAGCCATATCCCTATTCTCATCTGTCCTCGTCTCGTGTGGGATCACCTGTCCATTCTGCACCGCCTGAAATATCATCCCCGGACTCCTGCCTCCTTCCCACGCTCCATAGAGCCATTCCATCCATATCCATTCCACCTCGGACTTCCTTGCCTCAACTGAGAGCAGCCACCTTCCCTACTGCATAAGTAATTCCAATAGGGCTGTACACAGCACCTTCTTGTCTCTGAGTCTGCATTTGGGTCTTGCCTGTGCCAGCACGCTTCCCATACGCCCTTAACATTTACACATGACCTTCTTCTTCCCTGAACTTTGTGTAACTAAACAACGATAATGGACAAATTCACATTTCTCCGACTTCAACCAACAGTCAGATGTCACATTGATTTAAAGAGTCTGGTGGCAGTCGTCCTTCCTGGTCACACTGACTGTGAAGTAGTCTCCTCCTAACACAACTACACTGTAAAAATGACCCGTGGGTTCAGCTGGCTGAATGAAGCTGGTGTTTCACAATTCTACTCTCCTCACCGGAGAAAGCACCTGGTTCTGACTTATTTAGCAAAATATGGAAAGACTTTAAAGGAGCAGTGTGTGGAGGATTTAGGGGATCTATTGGCAGAAATGGAAGATAATATTATGAGTATATTTCCATTAGAGTTGTCATCTGAAAAGTGAATTTGTGAAACAAAAAAGACTCAATATAACATGAATAAATGAACAAATGAATGTAAACAGTTACTAATGAACAGCAATAACAACCAACTGAAAAATCTACATTTGACAAAACACATTTAAAAACATCTCAGAAAAACACACAGCTGACACAAGATTATAAAACTATTATAGAATTCAATAGAATAATTTCATTCTGTGTATATTTGAAAAACTAAACTACTAATCTACACTGACTGATAATGTTAAAGATCATGTCTGGACTTACACAACGCTGCAAGTTCCCACAGCTGGGATCAGTCTCGTCGTCCTCCACTGATATGTTGTACTTCTTCAGGTCAACTCATCCAGAACCTCCTCTGACATCTGCAGAACGTAGTAGAGCTGAACAGTGGATCTCAGAGAGTCTCTTCTCTGATCTGTTCCCTAATGATCGAACTCTTGGATCTCTGATGGCACTGACGGTCCTTCATCTCCATCAGATTAGTGGAAGATGTTGATGCTTCTGTCAGGAAGATATCATCTGTGTTCATCTTCTTCAGGTTGTTGATGGCTCTCTGGATGATTTACAGATCTGTTCTCTGCTTCCTGACCCAGAGGCCTCTAAGTCTCTGGTTGGACTCAGAGACAAGCCATGAAGGAACAAACAGGTCAGGTGGCCATTTTACTTTGGAGGGATTTGCTCCATGGCATCCTCAGGAGGACATCGAGGTGATGGGTAGCTTCTTGTTATTTCCAAAGCGGCGCTCTGAAGGGTTTGAGTCCCAGTGTTTGTAGTCTTTTTCCAGGAAAGTCCTCAGCTCTTTGTCTTCCTCTCTGTAACAGTGGAACATATATAGACTATGACCAAGCTCCTGAATGCTCAGATAGACAAAGCAGTAGACCCTGTTTCCTGGAAGATCACACTCTCTTTTAAAGATCTATACAAACTCCTGAGTAAACCAAAGGCCTCTGACATCAAGACCACACTGCTCCAGGTCTTCTTGGTAGAACCTTGTTTCCCTTTCTCCAGATGTTCAAGCATGGCCTCCCCAGCTTCAGAAGGGCTTTCCTGTCAGCCTTAGGCGTCAGCTCTGAAGATTCCCCTCATGTCCCCTCATCATACTTGTGCTTCTTCAGTTTGGACTGAACCACCAGGAAGTGGATGTACATCTCAGTCAGGGTCTTGGGCAGCTGTCCTCCCTCTCTGGTTTCAACAACATCCTCCAGAACTGTAGCAGTGATCAGCAGAAGACCGGGATGTGGCACATGATGTGGAGAGCTTTGTGGAAGTCTTGATGTGGGAGATGATCCTTCTGGCCTGCTCCCTCCTCTCTGAACCTCTTCCTGAAGTACTCCTCCTTCTGTGGGTCAGTGAACCCTCTGACCTCTGTCACCCATCATCAACACCTCAGGAGGGATCTGATTGGCTGCTGCAGGTCGTGTGGTTATCCAGAAGGCAGAGGGAAGCAGTTTCCCCTGATGAGGTTTGTCAGCAGCACATCCACTGAGGATGGACTCTGTAACATCAGTCAGGATCTCAGTGTTGTGTGAAGTCCAGAGGAGAGTGGACCTTGCACTCATCAGACCGAGTCAAAGATGAACAGAACCTGGACCTCTTCAAACCTGCAGAGTCCTGCTTCTTTGGTTTCAGGAAAGAAGTGATGAACAAGTTCCACCAAGCTGAACTTTTTTCTCTTTCAGCACATTCAGCTCTCTGAGCGTGAATGGAAATGTGAAGTGTATGTCCTGGTTGGCTTTGTCTTCAGCCCAGTCAGAGTCAACTTCTGTGTTAAGACTGTTTTCCCAATGCCAGCCACTCCCTTTGTCATCCACTGATTCTGATTGGTCCATCTCTTCCAGGTGAGGCTTTAAAGATGTCTTCTTGTCTGATGCTTGTTTCTGGTCTGGCTGGTTTCCTGGATGCTGTTTCCAATCTGTCTGACCTCATGTTCATCATTGACCTCTCTCAGTCCCTCCCTCTGTGATGTAGAAACTCTGTGTAGATCTGATTCAGAAGGGTTGGGTTTCCCTACTTTAGAGATCCCCTCAAACCTTGCGCTGGAACTTCTTCTTCTGCAGAAGTAGATTTAAGTTCAAAGCTGACAAGTGCGGCAACATGTCCTGAATGAACAAACCAGAAACAACGTCGGTGACTGATTCATAAAGAAAACATGACATATTCATCCCCCTAAGAACACACATGAACATATGTCCCTCCATGTCTTGAGACGTTAGTAAATGTCCCATTTGTCCATCATGAGCCCCAGATCTTTAGAAAATCCCTCTTACTGCTGTAAAGACAGTCAGCCAGCTCCTCCTGCTTCATTCTCCTCAGGAAGTTCCTCTGTGATCTTCACAAAACTCTCTCTGCTGCTCACTCCTCTGCTTCTTCATCCTCACCATCAACACCTCATCCTCCTCTCCTCGTACTCTTTGAGCATTATGGATAATCTGGACTCACACAGCTTCCTGGATCTTCTTCAGCTCCTTCTTCACAAAAGTCACAATGTTCTCCTCCAACCCCAGCTGGAGACAAGAAAACTATATGAATGACACAATCAAGTAAAAACCATGGAATGAAACATCAGAATCCATGTTGGACACACTGACAATCCACTGCTCTAAAAAATTACGGCATGGAGATTATTTTCAACTTACAACAGATGTCAAGTAGTTGTCCATATGTGCAGACCATAGGTTCAGGTTCAAGCTACTTTATTTGCACCCATAGGTAGATTTGTTTTGCAGTCAGATGATCAGATGATGACATCCTTTTGACACATATACACAGAACACAAAACACAAAGAAATATAACACAAAACCAACACAGCTGATTATAAACATGATGATAAAAATAAAAGTGCTCAAGGCTCCACCAAATTTAAATTTAAAACCCACATCAATAAATAAGAAATAAATAAAGTATGTGCAATGTATCGCTATAGCTTGTTCAACTCTGTGACAGCAGCAGGAACAAAGCTGAAAGTGGCGGTGCAAAGGGAGTCATCATTTAAAATGGAGGTAGCTATCCTCCGTACCTGTCTGGTGTACAACTGGGCTTGGCTGTGACTCACCAAGCAGACGACTAGACCACTTAACTATTTGTAACTATATGTTTTAAAGTTGTCTGACCAAACCATGACACTAAAGAAAATGATAAAATGGAAATTAAAGCAAAACAGTCAGATACTAAAAAGTCAAACACAGCTCTCATTAATATTAATGACAACATGCTGCTTCAATAAAGAGAGACACTCAGCTCCAAACCTTCCTAGCCCACCAGTGGCTCCATCTATACAAACCTGTTGTTGGAGATTTATTTCTAGATTCTACTAAAGATCCTAAAGTTTTGACAGAGAACAAACAGGCTGAAGTTTGCGGAAAGCCAACAAATGATTGATACAAATGAAAGATTTTCACTCATGTAATCTTGACGACATTTAATAAAATATGCTGAGTTTGCTCTGAATACAGCTCTGGAAAAAATTAAGAGGACCACTGCAAATTATCAGTTTCCCCTGTTGTTACTATTTACAGGTATGTGTTTGAGTAAAAGAATATTTTGTTTTATTCTATAAACTACTGATAACATTCTAAATCTAAATAAAAATATTATCATTTAGAGCATTTATTTGCAGAAAATTGGTTAAATGGTCAAAATAAAAAAGATGCGTGTTCTCAAGCCTCATATAATGCAAGAAAACAAGTTCATATTCATTTTTCGTAGCTTTAATACTACTAATGTTTTAGGTTAGGAAGAGTTCAGAAACTTACTATTGATTGGAATAATCCTCATTGGTAAATCACATCTTTCAAGCATCTTGCCATGCTCTCCTCCAATTGAATTCACATTGCTGTTGTGTGACTTTTATGCCTCCTGATGCAAAAATTCAAGCAGCTCAGGTATATTTGATGGCTTGAGCCATCCATCCTCCTCTTGATCACATTCCAGAGGTTTTAAATTGGGTTCAGGTCTGGAGATTGGGCTGGCCGCGGCAGGATGCTTGATTTTGGCGGTTCCTTCATCCACACGCAATTAATTGACCAAGCTAATGTGGCATGGAGCATTGTCAACTAGGAAAAATAACTCCTGGGAGTTGTGGAACATTGTCAGAGTAGAAGGAAGCCAGTTTTCTCCCAAGATAACTCAAATCGTAGGCTTGATTCATCGTCCTTAGCAGAAGATTTAATCTACCCTGATTACAGTCATTGCCAAACACACTGCAACGTAACTCCCACCAAATTTCACAGTGGATTTTAGACATCTGTGGCTTCTGTAAACACTCTCAGGTCTCATTTCTATTATTAGATGATGACCAGGTATTGGGCAAAGCTGAAAAATTGGACTCATCAGAGAAGATGACCTTACTCCAGTCCTCTATGGTCCAATCCTTATGGTCTTTTGCAAGCCTCCAGCTCAGCTCTTCTTTGCCTTTCATTGATGTAGAAGGGCCGGATTTCTAGCTTGCTATACCTGGAGTCCCTGCCCCTTGTGTTTTCTGTTTAGAACTTAGATCTCTCCACCGTGCACCTCACCCCAGCTGCCATTTGCTGGCATTTCTTTTTTGTAGGTTATTTGACGTCATCTCTACGGTTGCTGGTGACATTGGAATGGGTTGGGCGGTCAATCTTGGTCAGTGGAGAGTCAAGCCAGCCCTGCCAGCCTGTAACTGGTTGTCCCCAGTGTCTGCTGCTTGACTTTGCTCCCCAAGGAAACAGCCATCTTAGAAATTTCTAAAGGATGGAAGCAACCCCTGGCCTCACTGTATCCCCTCTGCCAGTAAAGCCGAAATTTCTTCTTTTCTCTCTTTTCCTCAAACCAAACTTTTCTTTCAAACTGTTTTGGCATGGTCAATAGTTATTTCATTGATTGTTGTTACTTTTGATTTACTACCAGCACCAAGCTTGTGCCATCCATCAGTCCTATTGCCAAGAGCATAGTGATGACCACAGCAGTGGGTTTTATACTTTTCCTCATTAAATAGGATTTGGTTCAGGTGATCACCTAATCAGTACCTCATTAAGTAGACTGAGTTGTGCTTGTGTTGAATTCAACATACACAGGAATGGAATGGCTGTCATACCTGTAGAGATATTGATTTCAGAAGAATTTGCAGCGGTCTCTCAATTTTTCCAGAGCTGTATCTGAGTCACTTTGACTTTTAGTCTCATCACTTTCTAGTCGTGTTGGAAGAAGAAAATACTGAATATATATTTGTTGATGTGGAGTGTGGAAAAACTTGGATGTGATTTAAAGATGAAGCTTTTTTCTTGTTAAATGAAGCTTTGAAATCTGTAGCTCAACATTGCTCTGCCACAGTCAGTGGACTAAACCACAGAAGAAGAAAACAGACTTTTACCATGAAGATCCTCAGTGTGGATCAGTATAATATCAGTGTGATGTCTGCACTTTACTGTCAGCACAAATTTCACATCATATTCATCTCAGCACACAAGTAAACAATGGAGTCTGACCTCAGAGTCTCCAGTCCACAGTCTGGACTCTGCAGAAAACCACACAGATCCTTCAGTCCTGAATCCTGCAGCTTGCTGTTTCCACTCAGGTCCAGGTCTCTCAGATGGGAGGGGTTGGACTTCAGAGCTGAGGCCAGAGAAGCACAGCTGATCTCTGACAAACTGCAGAGCCTCAACCTGAATAAAGAATAAAAGATGTGAGTTTAGGGAGACAAAGTTCCTGCTTGAAAGCGTTGAGTGTTTCATCATCTGTTCAGAGCTGAAGAAGGTTGAGAATGTACAAGTTTGGAAAATGGAAACTCCAAACACCTGAACCAACAGGATGCAGCTTAAAAACAGTCAGATACTAAAAAGTCAAACACAGCTCTCATTAACTTCAGTCACTATAAACATCACAGATCATAAAGCAAAAAGAGTGAAGAAACATTTCTTTCTGTCTTAATGTGGAATATTTGCTTTGTATGTGTGAAGAAATATAAAAATCAACTGAAGGTGAAGATGAAATTGTTCCAAAGTAAAGAGTCAATTAGCAAGTGTTGGATTTTGAATCTTCATTCAATGAGTTTGAAATATGAAGCTGAACAAGATGCTCAGTGTGGATCAGCATCAAATCTCCTTCAAAAAGTCCCACATTCACACTCAGGTTTAACAGTTTGGAAGAAAGTTTTCAAAGTGTTCACTAAGGTTTCAAATGAAATCTTTCATATTGTGTGAAATAATAGTTTGAGCCTTTGATGTTTTGAGTGTGACTGAAGTTTGTGTTGAGAGTTTGAGAAGCTGCAGACATTCAGCACATGTGCAGTGTGTTGAATGAGACATTTCATCACATTCCAGTCATGTGTCTTTGGTCCAAAGCAAGTTCAGCTTCATCCAACACTCTCTGCTCACACATTTGAATCTGCTGTTCCAGCATTGCATTCTGGGATTCCTGGCCCCACCTTCCTGGTGGCTGTCAGCTTAGGGGGTCTCCCACAGTTTGTGTCCCTGTGACAAAGACACAGTGGGACGCTTGACACCCAGTGGGCTCAGTGACTGGTCGGCTGTGTGAAGCTGAGAAAGGAGCCAGGGTTTGAACTTCTCTCTGCTCTGTTTTCATTGCTTCCACAAATATTTGTGTCCCTGTTCAGCCCAGCAGCTGAGTGTAGCTCTCTCTATGAATGTCTTCAGGAGACACTGTGTGAAAATGTCCTCCAGATTTAAACCATGGTCACGGTCTCTTCTGTGACAGCAGGCTTTTCACTGTGCCTGTGAGGAGGCCATTGGGAGCAGCTATGAACACTTGTGCCTTCAGACCTGCTCTCACACGTGTTGGCACAGACTCAGTTCTTGTCAAACATCCTGATCTCAATGAGACTTTAGTGAATAACACAAGCTCAACTCAGTCAAACTGCTTACACTGTCAATGTGGACTGTAAGAGTCAGAATCCAAATCATTTTCAAAGCTTTAAAATCACTTTGAAAATCAGAGTCAGCACTTTCACAACTTCCTTTCAACCATTTCACACTTTGAATGTTAGAAATTCTGAAGGAGATTTGACCTATTAAATACTGAATAAAGCACAACTTTCACATCATATTCATCTCAGCACACAAGTAAACAATGGAGTCTGACCTCAGAGTTCCAGTCCACAGTCTGGGACTCTGCAGAAAACCACAGATCCTTCAGTCCTGAATCCTGCAGGTCCCTGTTTCCACTCAGGTCCAGGTGTCTCAGATGGGAGGGGTTGACTTCAGAGCTGAGGCCAGAGAAGCACAGCTGATCTCTGACAAACTGCAGAGCCTCAACCTGAATAAAGAATAAAAAAGATGTGAGTTTAGGAGACAAAGTTCCTGCTTGAAAGCTTGAGTGTTTCATCATCTGTTCAGAGCTGAAGAAGGTTGAGAATGTACAAGTTTGGAAAATGGAAACTCCAAACACCTGAACCAACAGGATGCAGCTTAAAACAGTCAGATACTAAAAGTCAAACACAGCTTCCTCATTAACTTCAGTCACTATAAACATCACAGATCATAAAGCAAAAGAGTGAAGAAACATTTCTTCTGTCTTAATGTGGAATATTTGCTTTTGTATGTGAAGAAATATAAAAATCAACTGAAGGTGAAGATGAAATTGTTCCAAAGTAAAGAGTCAATTAGCAAGTGTTGGATTTTCAATTTTCATTCAATGAGTTTGAAATATGAAGTTGAAACAAGATGCTCAGTGTGGATCAGCATCAAATCTCTCTTCTCTTCAAAAAGTCCCACATTCACACTCAGGTTTAATAGTTTGGGAAGAAAGTTTTCAAAGTGTTCACTAAGGTTTCAAATGAAATCTTTTCATATTGTGTGAAATAACAGTTTGAGTTTTTGATGTTTTGAGGTGACTGAAGTTTGTGTTGAGAGTTTGAGAAGCTGCAGACATTCAGCACATGTGCAGTGTGTTGAATGAGACATTTCATCACATTCCAGTCATGTGTCTTTGGTCCAAAGCAAGTTCAGCTTCATCCAACACTCTCTGCTCACACATTTGAATCTGCTGTTCCAGCATTGCATTCTGGGATTCCTGGCCCCACCTTTCCTGGTGGGGGCTGTCATCGCCCCACAGTAAACAGTCCCTGTGACAAAGACACAGTGGGACGTGCTGACACCCAGTGGGCTCCAGTGATTGGTCGGCCAGTGTGGAGCTGAGAAAGGAGCCAGGGTTTGAAACTTCTCTCTGCTCTGTTTTCATTGGTTCCACAAATATTTGTGTCCCTGTTCAGCCTAGCAGCTGAGTGTAGCTCTATGAATGTCTCAGGAGACACTGTGTGAAAATGTCCCTCTGATTTAAACCATGGTGACGGTCCTTTCTGTGACAGCAGGCTTTTCACTGTGCCTGTGAGTGAGGCTTACATTGGGAGCAGCCATGAACACTTGTGCCTTCAGACCTGCTCACACGTGTTGTGCCAGATCAAAGTTCTTGTCAAACATCCTGATCTCAATGAGACTTTGGGGAATAACACAAGCTCAACTCTAGCCAAACCAGTTGACACTGTCAATGTGGGACCGTAAGAGTCAGAATCCAAAATCATTTTCAAAGCTTTAAAAATCACTTTGAAAATCAGAGTCTGCACTTCTACAACTTCCTTCTCAACCATTTCACATTTTGAATGTGTTAGAAATTCTCTAATGAGAGACGATCTAATAAATACTGAATAAAAGCATAACTTTCTAATACTTACAGTTCCATCTCAGTACACAAGTAAACAATGGAGTCTGACCTCAGAGTCTCCAAGTTCACAGTCTGGACTCTCTCTGCAGAACTACACAGATGCTTCACCCTGAATCCCGCAGCAGGTTTTCACTCTCAGGTCCAGGTGTCTCAGATGTGGGAGGCTAACTTCAGAGCTGAGGCCAGAGAAGCACAGCTGATCTCCTGGACAACCCAAAAAGAACGACTCAACCTGAATAAAGAATAAATCATGTGGATAAAAATTATTTCCTACCCAACTCAGATATGTCCTGTAATCAATCAGCTTTCCACTAACATGGAGTAGAGGGACTTGTCTTTCTCTTATTGTGGATCATCATAATGTCAACCTTCTACATACATCATCCAAATGTCACCACAACATTCACACAACTATTCATGTCAAATACAGATCTATAACATGCTGCTGACCTCAGTCAAGTCTGGAATTAGAAGAGATAGATCAAATCAGACATGTTGGACGCAAATCCTTCATCAAATGAAGGTTTTATCGTTAAGGGTTAGTCTAGGTTCCTTCCTCCTTCCTTTGTGTCCTGTGCATCCCCTGCCTTGTGTGGGGTTGTTTGTCCTCATTTGTCTGTTTGGTCTTGTGGTGTGTATGTGTGTGGCTCTCTCGCCTTAGGATGGAGTGTGGGACGCCACGCTCCCTAATTCGACACAGCTGCCCTGAGTCAATCATCAATGCCTTCCACTGGAATGAACATCAGTGATTTAAGCCAGCGCTGCAGTCCTGTTGCCAGCTAGTTCACACCACATCCCTGGTAGACACGCTGGCTCAGAAAAGTTTTGTAATGAAGTTATTTACCGTGTTTTTGATTCCAGCTGTCATCCCTATTCTCATCTTTGTCCTCGCCTCTTGCCTCTGTAGGATCACCTGTCCATTCTGGGTAATCACTTGAAATATCATCCCCGGACTCCTGCCTCCTTCCCACGCCTCCATCGACCATTCCATCCATATCATTCCACTCACGGACTTCGCTTTCAGCTCAGCTGAGAGCAGCCAATACTTCCCTCACCACGCCTGTAATTCCAATAAAGACTGTACACAGCACCTTCTTTCTTGTCTTGAGTCTGCATTTGGGTCTTGCTTCGTTACTTGGCCGCTTCCCACTACCGGGCCGTTAACAGTAACGTAACTGGCTTAAGTAAGATGCACCCAGCAGACTCAGAGTCCGGAGACCGCTTACGCTCCAGAAGGTAGAAGTGAAATAGGGAGCGCCCCTGGGGAGACACATGAATACTCATTGAGGACTTTCTGTGAGAGCGTCAGTTTGTACAACTAGGCGTCTAGATGTCCCGCCTCATGTCACAACTAACTTTATTAGATCTCTCCCACAGTCGCCTATCGAATCACCAGGAGTTCAGCGATCAGTCCTCTCGGCTTAAACTTATGACGTACTTCCGCCCCGTCACGATAATTTAGAAGACTCTCAGATGCTTACTTGGATCCGGAGCTCCCTACTCCGGGATTTGGATAAGTGTCGTGGGTTTTACGGAGTGCGCCATGGTTTTGACCAGAAACCCTTCACCTTCTCCTCGGATATTGTTCGGATTCATTTCGTTAGGGTCATACGGGAGAGAGCGCTAACTCATGGCGGAGGCTGTATTCCAGCGGTGGGTAAGTTTACGCCTTACGCATAATTTTATTGATAAGTTTAAGACTGTTTTTGATCATCCTGACCATGCTGGTAATGCGCGCAGAGGCTGCTGAGTCTTGAAGCAGGGGAGCCGGATGCGTAGCGGATTACCCAGTGGAATTCCTGACCTGGCTGCGGACGATTACTGAACGCATTTGCCACCACTACAGGGAGTGTTTGCTAAGGGGCTGAAATGAGCAGCTCAAGGCTGACAGCAAAATACCTGCCATATTCCTCCAGATTTAACTTCTCTTGTTTCTCACATACTAGATTGGACAATCAGTATGAGAGAACGACGCAAGGAAAAGACCGGGAACTATCAAGCTCAAGGGCGGCCCTCTCGCCCAGTCGCCCTGTTTCCGCTTGTAGGATCGGGCAAGGCCATCAGGCCATGGGATTAGAGGGGAGTTCCTCCGATGCTGCTACTGAGGGTGAACTCATGCAGGTGGGCTTATAAAAACTGGACCCCTGGGGAGGACAAGCTACCAAGGCAGGGGTGTGTCTATACTGGTCAACCTGGGTATTGCGTGTAGCCTGCTCCCCATGGCCAAAAGGAGGGGCCCATTGAAGTAGGTGTGGGTACCAAGAGCACAGCTAACTCCAGAAACTAATCTTCCTTATCCAGACTGTAGATCCTCAACTCTCTGTAATTAATCCATTTCCTTGCAGCCATAAGCCTCATAGACTCTGGTGCAGAGGACAATTTCATTGATTTTGAGCTAGCTATACAGGCTCTGAAGAAGTTGAGGGAACTGAGAAGCTTCCTCTTGTTGCTAGTGCTTTTGGATGGTCGTGCCAATAGCTCTCGTTACTCTCACTGCACTGAATCAGTTAAGCTACCTCTGTCAGGGAATCCATCAGGGAGCATTCATCAAGGTTTTCACGCTCTCTCTGCTCCAAGACACCACTGACTTTAGGGATTAACCTTGGTTAAGACTCCATAATCCGGCCAAATAGATTCTGGGTTGGTAACCTGTGGTCACAGGATGGAGTAAGTTGTCATGCCCATTGCCTTGCAGTCTTGCTTTCTCCCTGTAGGTAGTAGTCCGGGGCCAAAGTAACAGAAAGTGTTCCTGATCTGGCCCATTGTTCCTGGGTAGACTACCATGACCTATAGGGGAGGCTTTTCAACAAGCAGCGGCCATCTCTTTGCTCTCCTATTAGACCCTATGATCATGCCTATAGACCTAATGCCAGGAGCGCCTACCATCAGCCTGGCCAGTACAGTCTCCCGGCCCCAAAAGGGAACATGCGGAGGAGGCAAGATCCAGGAGTCCTTGGCAGCAGGTGGTAATCCAACCCATCCTCCTCACCATTGGGAGTTGGTTTTTTTGTTTCAAAGAAAGATAAGACACTTCACTTTGCATTGATTTTTCGGGGCTGAAATAACATCACTATTAGGAACAAGGTATCCTCTGCCCCTACTCCTCCTAGCCTTTGAACTGCCTCCATGGCTACCATTGTTTTTTCCCCTGTTAGATCTCAGAAGTGCTTATCATCTGGTGAGAATCAGAAAGGGAGATAAGTGGAAACCGCCTTAATAATTCTTAGGCCATTCTTTAGTATTTGGTAATGCTTCTTTTGTCTTAATTCAATGCCTCGCAAGAGTTTTTCAGACTCTAGTAAATGATGTCCTCCTGACTTCCTGAACTGGTTTGCTGCTTATCTTGATGATATTCTCATCTTCTCCAGAAATATGTCAGATCACAAAAGTCAAGTGTCCGCAGGTGCCGTGAAAAGACTATTGGAAAATAAACTGTTTGGTCAAGCATGAGAGTTGCCAGCCTCACAATTAACACTGTCTGCTTTTGGCTACACTTCATTCAGGAGGGATGAGTGTGAGCATGGACCTAGAGAAGATAAGGGCAGTCTCTTGAACGGCCAGTGCCTACCAACCGGGGAAAATAGCTGTAAAGGTTCTTGGGTTCGCTTAATTTCTACCGGAGGTTCATCCGCAACTTCAGCTCTGTGGCCACACCCCTGACTTCCGGCCTTTAACCTCCACCTCACCACAACCTGCTCCATTGGACACCTGAAGTTGACTAGGGCTTTCCATCTACTCAAGCATCTGTTCACATCTGCACCCATCCTCATTCACAACCAGATCCCAAACTAGCAGTTCGGTGGTGGAGGTGGATGCCCCTAACACTGGGATTGGTGCAGTGTTGTCTCAACGTTTCCGACTAGACCAAAAGCTTCACCCCTGGGCGCTTACTCCTCACAAGTTGTCTCTCTGGAAAAGAATTATGATGTGGGTAACGAGACAAGTTAGCTGTTAAACTAGCCTTTGGAGGAGTGGCGCCATTGGTTGGAGGGCACGGAAGAAAGTCATTTTGTGGTCTGGACGGATCACAAGAACCTAGCTACTTTGGCATTTAATCGGTAAAACGCTTGAACTTCCGCCAGTCTCCGCTGGGCCTCTGTTTTTCTGTCAAGTTCACCTTTTTCTCTCTTACCTACTGGCCCAGGTTCCTCAGAACATCAAGTCTTAGACTTTCCTTCCCCGATGGGCATGCTCCTGAGGGGGAGGAAACTTCTTCTCCTGATACCATCTTACCTGCTTTCGGGTGGTGGCTACGCTAACCTGGGAGATTGAAGCTCAAGTCAAGGGAGGTGTACAGCAGACCAAACCCTCGATCCTGGTATTGGACCCCCTCTAATCGGCTTTTTTGTCCCAGACTCCTGTTCGTCACACAAGTTCGGCAAGGAAGCATGGTTCTCGGCTTGCTTGTCACCCCTGGATCCACACGAACCCTAGCTCCCTTAAGACAGCACTTTTGGTGGCCCACCATGGAAACTGATGTCAGGACTTTTGTTGTTGCTTGTAATAGTTTGTGCCCAGGCCCGGGCAAGGTCTTCGCCTCGGCAGGTCTATACTTCTGTCCCCACCTGTTCCCAGTCGTTCCTTGGTCACA
Organism: Toxotes chatareus; assembly: GCA_016801885.1. Lineage (NCBI taxonomy): Eukaryota > Metazoa > Chordata > Actinopteri > Toxotidae > Toxotes > Toxotes chatareus. The sequence goes on along the minus strand of JAFBJY010001255.1, from coordinate 7,581 downwards.
CATAGCTGTGGGACTTTGTCAATACTGGACAAAGGTTTGGCTTTCGCTAAAAAACATTACCCTCAAGACGGAGTCTAAGAAGCTAGCACCACGATTCATTGGTCCTTTTGAAATTGACCGCCTGGTCAACCCAGTAACAGTGAGACTGAAACTGCCCCAGTCCATAAAAGTACACCCCACATTCCATGTTTCTCAGATCAAGCCCGTCTCTTCCAGTCCGTTGTGCCCTCCTGCCAAACCCCCTCCGCCCCCATTTGGTGGATGATCTCGCTTCTTTGCCCTCAGCTGAGAGCAGCCACACTTCCCTCACCACGCCTGCAATCTCCAATAAAAGACCGTACACAGCACCTTCTTGTCTCAGAGTCTGCATTTGGTTCCTGGCCTCATTGCTACGCCTCCCACGCCGCCGCAACATTTTACATGACCTTCTTCTTCCCGAACTTTGTGTAACTAAACAACATTAATGGACAAATCTACATTTCTTGATTCAAACTAACAGCCGGATGTCACCACATTGATTTAAAGAGTCTGGTGGCAGTCGCCCTTCCTGTGGTCTATACCTGACTGTGAAGTGGGTCCTCCTAACACAACTACACTGTAAGAAATGATTTCGTGAGTTCAGCTGTAGCTGATCGAAGCTGAAGGTGTTTCCTGATTCTACTTCTCCTCATACACCAGGAGAGAAAACACCTGGTTCCTGACTTATTTAACACAAAATATGGAAAAGACTTTTTAAAGGAGCAGTGTGGAGGATTGAAATTCCATTGGCAGAAATGGAAGATAATATTCATAATTATGCTTCTTCACAGAGTTTAACTATCTGAAAAGTGAATTTTTGTGAAAACAAAAAGACCTCAATATAACATGAATAAAATGAACAAAATGAACAAAAATAAAGCTTCTAATGAACAGCAAATAATAACAACCAACTGAAAAACTTTATACCTGACAAACACATTTAAACACATCTCCAGAAACACACAGCTGACCTAAAGATCATAAAACCATTATGGGAATAATGAGAATAATTTCATACTGTGTATATTTGAAAAAACTAAACTACTAATCTACACTGACTGGATACATGTTAAAGATCATGTCTGACTTTGGCACAGCCTTCTCTGCAGTTCCCCCACAGCTGGGATCAGTCTCCGTCGTCTTCCCTCCACCGACGTGTTGTACTTTCAGGTCCAACTCATCCAGAACCTCCTCTGACATCTGCAGAACGAGGCTGTAGAGCTGAACAGTGATCTCTAGAGAGTCTTTCTCTGATCTGGTTCTCCTGACGTCAGGGAACTCTTGACTCCTGATGTACTGAGCGTCCTTTTCATCTCCATCAGACAGTGGAAGATGTTGATGTTTCCTGCCAGAGAGAGATATCATTCTGTGTTCATCTTCTTCAGGTTGTTGATGGTATCTTCTGGATGATTTCTTGGTCTGTTCTCTGTCTGACCCAGAAGGCTCTTCAAGAGTCTCTGGGTTGACCTCCAGAGACAGCCATGAAGGAAGCGAACAAACAGGTCCAGGTGGCCATTTTTACTTTGGAGGATTTTCTCATAGTATCACTCAGGAGGACATCGAGTGATGGGTAGCTGCTATTGTTATTTTCCAAACGCTCCAGATAAAAGGGTTTTGAGTCCCAGTGTTTGTAGTCTTTTCCAGGAAAAAGTCCTCAGCTCTTTGTCTTCCTTCTGTGTGTAACAGTGGAACATGTAGACTGCAGCCAGAAACTCCTGAATGCTCAGATGAACAAAAGCAGCAGACTGTTTCCCTGGAAGATCACACTCTCTCTTTAAAGATCTCTGTACAAACTCCTGAGTAAACCAAGGCCTCTGGGACATCAAGACCACACTGCTCCAGGTCTTCTTGGTAGAACATGATGTTTCCTTTTCTCTCCAGATGTTCAAACGCCAGCCTCCCCCAGCTTCAGAAGAACTTTCCTGTCAGCCTCTGCTAGCTCCTGTGGACTCATCTCATGTCCCTCATCATCCATCAGTTTCTTCCCTCTTTGTCTGAACCAGCAGGAAGTGTGAGTACAGGTCTGCTCAGGTCTCCCTAGCAGCTCTCCTCTCTGCTCTGTGGCCAACACATGTGCTCCAGAATGGTAGCAGTGGGATCCAGCAGAAGACTGGGATGGGACAGGCGATGTGAGGCTTCTGGTGAAGTCTTGTGATGTGGGAGATGATCCTTCTGACCTTGCTCCTCCTTTCTGAACTCTCTTCCCTGAAGTACCTCCTCCTTCCAGGGGTCAGTGAACCCTCTTGACCCTCTGCCACCATGCCAATGACACTCAGGAGGGATCTGACTGGCTGCTGCAGGTCGTAGTGGGTTATCCAGAGGCTAGCAGAGAGGGAAGTAGTTTCCCTGATGAGCTTTATCAGCAGCACATCCACCGAGGTGGATTCTGGTAACATCAGCTGGGATCTCAAAGTTGTGGAAGTTCAGAGGAAGCCTATGATCATCCAGACCATCCAAGATGATGAAATAGAACTCTGGATCTCTTCAAACCCGTAGAGTCCTGCTTCTTTGGCTTGTGAAGAAGATGAACAGCCATCACCATGTTGAACTTTTTCTCTTTCAGCACATTTAGCTCTCTTGAACGTGAATGGAAATAAGGAAGCGTAAGGTCCTAAGTTGGCTTTGGTCTTCAGCCCAGTCCAGAGTCAAATTCTCTGTGTTAAGAGACTGTTTTCCCCACCGCCAGCTTTTCACCTTGTCAACATACTGTTCTGATTGGTCCATCTCTTCCAGGTGAGGCTTTAAAGATGTCTTCTGTCTGATGCTGCTTGTTGTTCTGGTCTGGCTGGTCTCCTGGATGTTGCTCTTCAATCTGTCTTGACCTCATGTCTACTAATATTGACTTCCAAACTCCTCCTCTGTGATGTAGAGTTTCTGTGTAGATCTCATCTAGAAGGGTTGTTTCGTGCTTTAGAGATCTCAAAACACACACACTGGAACTTCTCTTCAGAGTAGATTTTAAGTTTGTTTGACAAATCAGGAGCAAATTAAGCGTCCTGAAATGAATAAAACAAGAAAACATCATCAATTACTGAGTCTAGCAAAGAAAATATGACATGTTCATCCTCTCTCTAAAGAACAGCATATACGAACATATGTCCTCCATGTCTTGAGACGTTAGTAGAAGGTCCTATTTGTCTATCATGTTGAATTCCTTTAGGAGAACTTCATCTTACTGCTGTGCAGATAACAAAATAGCTCCTCCTGCTTCATTCTCCTCAGGAAGCTCACTCAGATCTTCATAAAAGCCTCTCCACAGTTCCTCCTCTGCTCTTCATCCTCACCGCCCAACACCCTCCTCATCCTCCTCTGACTCTCTGAGCATTCTGCATAATCTGACCACATCCTTCTGGATCTTCTCTTCAGCTCCTTCTTCACAAAAGTGATAATGTTCTTCTCCAGCAGCTGAAATAGAAAACGTATATGAATGATATAACTAAAAGTAAATCCATGGAGCTAAATATCAGATCCACATTGGACACACTGATGTCCAATTGCCTCCAAAAAAGTGCAGCATGGAGATTATTACAATACAACAGATGTCAAAGTAGTTGTTGTCCATGTACAGACCAGGCAAATATGGAGTCCAGGGTGTGTTTGAGGCTGCTGGGCAGACTGAGCACTGGGAACCTCCTGAGCCTCCTCTGTCAACTCTGTGGAGGAACTCATGAAGAACTAGCTCACATTATGTTTGTAGCATCTGTGAGCTGCTTATGCTTTTGTACAATACAACAACTGCTTTTATGTTCTGGTGGTGACTGTCCTGATTAAAGCAAACACTATACTGTGCTGTGACATTCCCAATGAGAGGAAACAAGCAATCATGTTCTGTACCTCATGACCAGGTTCAGGTTCAAGCTACTTTATTTGCACCCATAGGTAGATTTGTTTTGCAGTCAGATGATCAGATGATGACATCCTTTTGACACATATACACAGAACACAAAACACAAAGAAATATAACACAAAACCAACACAGCTGATTATAAACATGATGATAAAAATAAAAGTGCTCAAGGCTCCACCAAATTTAAATTTAAAACCCACATCAATAAATAAGAAATAAATAAAGTATGTGCAATGTATCGCTATAGCTTGTTCAACTCTGTGACAGCAGCAGGAACAAAGCTGAAAGTGGCGGTGCAAAGGAGTCATCATTTAAAATGGAGGTAGCTATCCTCCGCAGAGGCGGTTGGCCCATAGGGGGCGCTGGGGCACCGCCCTCCCAGATGTGGAGGGGGAAAATATATAAAATATATATGTATATATTTATATTTTTTTTTTAACAAAATGTATATTATCAATGTCATTTTTACTAAATAGTGTGTTCCTACATGCAATCTAAACTATATAAACATCATTTCCACCAGCTGACTCTCATTCAACAGTCAATTTCCCTGACGCCACAGATTAGTAACATTTGGTCTATTAATAGAATTCTTCCCTGGGCGCTTAGTGAAAAGCGCCTGATTGTAGCTTAAATAGCCAATTGTGTACTGTTACTGGGGAAAAACAAAATATTCAGCCAATTAACGCCACAGAATTTTAGGATTTGGGGGCGCTGAAAATTTAGCCCCTTACTCAGGAAATGCCGCTGAAAGGGATTAAGTATGAGGTCACAGGTTAGTCAGTCAAAGTGATGATGGCGGCGCTAACCACAGTTGAGGGGCAGCTTCCACCAAATTCGTGAGATCCCTTTAAACTACCCTTTATGCGAGAAGGACGATGGTAGAAAAAATATGATAAATTATAATCGCTAGCCAAGAATAGCCCCAACTAACCTGAAGGATCTAGTTTAATTTAAAGTAGCTAGTCTGTAGTTGATTTAAGTGTTAAAACAAGAATTGGGACAAAATAGTTTAAGATTTGGCAATATTAGAGGTCTAATCAGGCTGTGTAATTTTGTATAGGGATAGATAATGAAAAGAAAGGGAGACATTGGCTAAAATAGTGTTCAGCTTGGCTGAAAACCAAATCATTTATTTCTAGTTTTCTGACAGTGCAATTCTTTTAAAGTTTATCTTCGACTGGTTTTGATGTTTGGAAGAGAATGATTTGTGTGTTTTATTTTAAGATGAAATATGAAACGAGGGATGCATTGGTCAATTTCAGATTTGAAGTATTTTATTTAAATAAATGTTCAAAAATAACTGAAAACACCATTTTTGCCTCATGACAACAATATACATTTACATCTATCCAGGCTGCTTGTGTGACTAGTAGTAATTACAAACTGCTCTTTGAAGTGTATCTATGATGTTTAGATGAAAATATAATGTGGGGCTTCATGTTTAGATGAAATATAATTGCAGAGTAATTGTAAACACAGCCTTGGGTTTGATTAATATATCCTCGCCAGTTTTCAGAACTTACTCACAAAATTCCTGTATTGGATCAGGGAGGATGTTCCTAATCTGGTGGAGGATGAGGAGTACAGAAGACCTGTTCAGGAGCCACCCACAAAGAAACGGAGGACACTGGGAGAAGGCACGCAACACCACTTGGCACTGGAGGTGAGCACTTGCTGCTTGTTCTGATTTGAATCAGATCAAATCTAATGAAGATGCTGCCCATTTGATATAGTAATCCTGACTGAAATGTATATTGTCATATTGTCATATTATTATTGTCATAATATTTTTAAAAATTACATGTCATTGCATAGGTATGTGACACCATTATGAGCCATGCCGAGGAGAGGTTTTCATTCACCAAGCACCTTGTCAGCGCCACTCTGTTGCAAGGAGACTTGTTCCAGCAACACTGCAGAAAGTTCCCAGATTCAGCACTGGAAGCCACGGTGGAAGCCTATCCTCATTGGACAAGGCCAGACTTAAGACAGAACTGTCCTTGATCTATGAAAAACGAGGAGTTCCAGAGTTGCAGTGGTGCATTGGCTCTCTATCAGGTTTTGATGGAAAACAATCTTCAAGACACATTCACTGAAAGCGTAAGTCTTCTAAACATCCTCATCACCACGCCGATGACAACATCAGAGTCAGAGAGGTGCTTCTCTACTTTAAACAGGATAAAGACTTTCCTTAGAAACACCATGGCACAAGATCGGCTCAATGCTCTGGCCATGCTCTCCATAGAGAAAAAAACTGACAAGAGACATTCCTGACTTCAACACCAGGGTCATTGAGAAATTTGCCACACAGAAAGACAGACGAGCAAAGTTCTTGTACAAATAATAACTCTCCACCCCATTCAGTTAATCTTCTCTCTGTCTGTCTTGCTCACACACACACATACACACACATGCACACACATTGTTGATTTGTGTAGGTTCAGTTGATATCATAGCTGTAGCTGAATTTTGTTTTTGATACCGTTTTTATTTGTTTTTGTATTGTTTTTGATACTGTTCCTTTCTAAAGCATACATGTAACCTATGTGAATTGTTAATATACTTTATCTGTGATTTTGAGAAGGAAATTAAATTATTATTGTGGAATATAAGTCATTTTCTGACTGTTGATTTGAATGCTTATGCTGGAGCAGGCAGGAAAATTTATCGGCACATCAGCCCCACCAAGAATTTTTTTCACCAGCCGCCACTGATCACATAGGAGCCTGAAAACCCTGTCAGTCCCTCTAGAAGTTCATTCCAGTGACTGAGAAAGTCAGAGCTGCTCCATCCGCTGTAATGTCGAGCTCAGACCGCATTTAGCGGCTCAGACTGCTGGGAGAGCAGCGTAATCAGGTCCGCCTGTCCACAGGTTGATTCAGGCAGGAAAAAGCTGCATTCAGTCAGCAGCAAGTGGAGCCAACAGACTAACATAAGGCTCCGTCTTCAGGCACTGACCATCAGCTCACTCTGCTTCTAGTCGGACTCAATTCGCTTCTAACACTGGAAAATAAGCGCACAACATGTATGATAATAACGGTCCTCCTCCTGCCTCTGAACCTGAATTTTACAGTGACAAAATCTTGTGAGTACGTACAACTAAACACCACAAACGCAGTATAAAAAACGGACAAACACAACATCCAAAAACCTAAACATCAGATAATCCAGGTAACTACAGGAAGTAAGCCGACGAGCAAAATGTCTAAAGTGCGTGACATTTCACCTTTCTCAGACAGAGAGAAAATCATCCGCGCCACAAACTTCGGTCAAAGCGAAAGCAAACTTTCACAACTGCTGTGTCATGGTGCGCTCCTGTCTATGCGTCACTGGAGCAACACAATCACGTATCGACGTCCACTGACCAGGAGCGACTCAAACCACCAACTCCCTCTTGTGGTGAAACTACAACATTACAATGCCTCTACCATTTATATTGGGCCACACTACTTAGTTATAAATAAATGAACAGCTGAGCAAACTAAACAATTAATAAGCAGTAAATATGAAGATAAGGGTTCCACTCTATTCTATACAGACTGTAATGTAAATAATTACCAATCATGACAGCTTTTTGCTTCTGTGCTCTGTTTCCTATCATAACTGTAATGTGCTGAGCACACAGTATCCACTAACTGTTCTGTAATCTGAATGCTGGCCCTCTAACATTTTTCTCTCACTGCCAACCCTGTTTGTATCATGTTTTAAATGCT
>JAFBJY010001254.1:0-42034 GCA_016801885.1 Toxotes chatareus | reverse complement strand
TTTTGGACAAAGCAGCATCAGATTTGGGGAGATGGGATGGCCCTGCTGGGAGGTGAGACTGATAAAGCAATAAAATACAGCAGCTGCTCTGTAACTATAAACCTGAAAGACAAAAGAATGAGTTGGACTGGAGTCCAGCCCAGTCACAGAGCAGTGGGGGGAGACAGCAGCAGGACCACCACTGTGGCAAATATTCCTCCAAGAAAGGCCTGTTCACATGAAACAATCCTGAGCCTTAAAATGAACATCACTAAAAACACATGAAGAGTTGTTAGAGACAGAGGACAGATAGATGGAGACAAAGACAAAACAGATAAGAAAATAATGGGGACAGACACTCATCAGCTCAATGACAATGATGCTTTTTTCCACAACACAGTTTTATATTTGTTAGTGCAGTGTGTTGCTCAACATGTGGAATTGTGAAGTCACAATGTTTTGCTTGAACAGCATGAAACCGGTCAGTTCAAAAAACACCAAGTGTGTGTTTGTCCACTCCGTCAAACTGACTTCCTGATCATTTCATGGGTTTCGTCTGTTGGAAGAAGAAATTCAGAAAATGATAAGTGCATTTTGGGCTGCAGCTCATGTGTTGTGTTTACTGAAAAATTTATCAGAAAATGAGTTAACATCACATTAGTTTCCCGCAAAAGCTGTGAAGAAGTCTCTATCAAAATCTGGGGATTGTGAAAGAACAGTTGAATTGTGATAAAAATGTTTTTTGAAAAACAAATATGAACTTTACATAAATGTTTTTTTATACAGGGTTTTTGTCAAATACAAATATTAAACAATTTTTAAACACACTCAATTATACACACTATGATCTTAAGTATTATAAGGCCACTGAAATAAAGGCCCAAGTGTTTGTGGGTCCAGGTTTTGGTTATTGGTTTTTGCATCTTTTCTTCTTTGGTGGTGTTGGTCTTCTGTCAATATCTGGTTAAAAAGAAAAGAGATATAATTAGTGTTTATAATAGGATGTTTTTAATTAGGGCTGGGTATGATTCAAATTTCCAAGAATCGATTGATTCTGATTCTCAAGTTTCAGAATGATTATACGGGGATGATCTTGATTAGGTTGTTATTAAAACATTTTTAAGCTGTCTGAATTACATGACTGTGTGGTTTTCAACTATATAATGCCAAAAAACAATCCTGTGGGCAAAATTACCAGATCCCGGGCAGCAAACAGAATCCAGGGTGTCTATAGCGCAGCAATGGACTCTACTCTACTGCTGGGACCTAGCTGGTGCATTATTAAAAAAATGAGATTAGAATTCACAAAAAGCTGTTGATGTTGAATACAAATCTACTTTTATTTTCAAATATCAACATGAAAAACAAAGCATTCTCAGCAGTGTAAATGAACGGCGGCTGGTTGCTGGCTAAAGTAACAGTCATACTGCATGTAAATAGAATCAAGGGTACAGTACCTTAGGAAGCTAAGTGCTCTAAGTTATGACATTCAGTTTCTTTAAAGTCGAACATTAAACTGTTGGGACTTTTCTTTGCAGACCTGGTAGCTGTCTTCATTTGGCTTCAGAGCTCACCCATCTGTTATATCTTCCTCTTTCAAGCTACTTTCCTTTTCATTTCCCCGCGGACTTGGTGAACGAACGGCGATTGCAGTTGCTGCTCCAAAAACGTTCTAACATCTCAGCGCCTGTTCCACGGGTCACGAACATCAATTGTGAGCCTGTTGCTTTCGGCCAACAACTGGTTTTCTTTGAGATCGGGTGGCTGTCATACTCGATGAAAGAACTTTCAATTGCCTCACTTTAAACAATGTGTGCAATATTGGTCATTTGAGACCCTTGCGAGCTAGGTGGTTCCTGAGGTGTCGATTTCCACAATACTTCACTTCCATTTGGCATTCCTTGCAAATTGCTTTGCTTTTTAGCGTATCTCTGTCCTTGTCGTTTTTGAACCCAAAATGGTGCCAGACAAAGCTTTGCCCCTTTCTGGCGTTTTCAAAGCCAAGGGCCAGCTCTTTAAACTTCTGATCCGATGCCATGTTCACTGTTTGGATAAGCTTCACCAGCGGCGCATCGTAATTGAATGTGCGACTAGTAGGGTTAAAGTTCACGGGGAAATGTATTTAAAAATTGATTTTCCGTCGATGGATCTTTGAAAAAAAAATGAAAATGGATTCAGAATGAGAATCGTTTTTTTCAACACATCTAGTTTTAATATAGTAACATTTCTTGTTTGGTGATGTTAAGATATTGCATATGATTCAGTGTTTTGCCCTTTTGTTGTTTGATCAGGTGAAGGTGCTGTTCAGGATGTGGTTGTGTCAAGGTTGATGTCAACAGTTTCTAAAAATATATAAAATATGTTTGCATTTTTGCAAAGTGGACAGAATGAGTGTGTGTGTGTTTTTTCAGGATGTGGGTTCTAAGGAAATTAGATGAGATGTTGATCATGAGTTTGGGTACATTTTTATGTTGATGTGATGTTAATCTTGATGTACAAAGTTCAGGTCCACTATACCTTTGTGGGTTGTTGCATTAAGAGGTTTATGCTGAACAGTGGTGTTGTCTGCGCATGGCATGTGCAGTGTTGTTCTTTTTCCCATTTCTAGTGGAATACAAAGTAAATTAGTTTGAAAAATTCAAAGCAGGACGTGAAACATTTTGTATTGGTTTGTAAATGAGGATACTTTGTGAATTTTCAGTCTGTGGAATAGGTCATCAGGCTTCTTTTGCAACACTTAGTTTCTTCTTCTTTTTTTTGTGAGTTGTTTTGGGAGAATTCAGCTTTTTTGTTGTGCTGTGAGTCTTCGTGCTTGTCTTATTGTGTTTTATCACATCTGTTGGGGTTTGGTAAAAGTTGTGTCGATGTACAGGGTAATACAGTGTACGGGAGCAAACAAATATTAAAGTAGTGCAAGGATATGGTCATATTTCTAGTAATTTAGTCTGTAAATAAGAAGGCACCATAGTAGCTGCAGAGACTGTCTGATTTCTTGTACATTGATGGTAGCTAGATGGTGATGAAAATCCCAGTCTGTGAAAATGGAAATTTATAAACAATGTAGTATAGATGCATATCTTCTCTATAATGCTGCTTTCCCCCATCAGTCTCAGAACTGAAACTGGCTGCAAAGCACCGCTCATGTCCCTGAAATTGTACCCTTCTGTCTGAACTCCCTCAACCATGATTTATATCACTCATTTGGGTAAAGCAAGATAATCAAGGTCTGTCTAGGTCCTTATTAGCATTGAGTGGGTCCTCTCATGGTGGTTTTCTGCAAACAGAGGGACGACCATCTTTGTTTAAGCTATCCTGCTACTCCAACTTCTAAAATCCCCCCACTGTTTTGCTGTTATTTTCACACCTCCCCAAACACTGTCTCCTCCTGTTTTTTTTTCCTAAAAGAATCTACCTTTATTTACTACCCTTTGTTTTCTTTTTTCTTTAAATACTGTGATTAGTTATTATTTTTTATTGACAATACTACATCTGCAATAACTTTTTAAATTTAATCACTGAATTTTGTTTTGAATTTCCCCATTGGGATTAATAAATAAATAAACTCTTAATATAGTAACTCTTAATTCTTGTAATCAATTTACATTTACACTTTTGCATTTATCCACCCTGCTATAAATATTTTATATATTGTTTATTTGTTTTTTTTGTTTTGTGTCTTGTTTGAAATTTGCTTTTCCACTTTATGCCTCAGTATTGTTAAATTCTTGGGGTCAAATAAAGTTCTCTGGATCTGAATCAGAATGTGAATAGTTTGAAATTTACAGGTAAAGTAAGGTTTAACATGTATGCATGCAGTGAATATAAACTTATTTAGACAGGTTTAGAGTTAAAAATGTACTTACTGTTTTTGAATAGTAGTAAAATGATGTCTCTGAGGTGAAAGAATCTGGCAACAGGGAAGTGTTCTTCAAGATGGGCTCGGATGGCGGCCTGTACTCGCTCTCTAGTACTGTGAGTTTTGTCTTTTTTGCGTACCTGCTACTCAAACCTCATCACCTATAGTAGGGATGAGCTCCTAAACATGGGAGCTCACTTGGGACTCTTTTCCAACTTTTATTGGCCCCGGCCTGTTTTCACTACTGGATGGTATGCATTTCATTTTTCATTATATTACATATTTATTGATTGTATATTTGTATATTTGAAATATTTTATATAGACTTTGTTTTTTTTGTTTTGGTTTCTCCACGGGGAGAGACAACAACTTCGGAAAAAAAATCCTTGTATGTGTTTGCTGCTTGGCAATAAAGCTGATTCTGATTCTGATTCTGTTTTTTAGTGGCAGTTTAGGTCAAAGTGCTGCAAGTGGTCCCCCTCTCTATCAAAATAGGAGTTTGTTTTTAGTGTTAGAAAGTGCAGAGGTTTGACAAACAGAATTTTTTTAATCGATTTTATACAAGGTATTAAGGTGTAATGTGACTTTTTGAGCTGCTTTTTGAAGGTAGGTTTAAGTTAAGTCAGGCAGTCTTTGTTCTGTGGGGTATGAGTAATTTCAGCATATGTGTTTTATAAAAGACGTTTTGTTTTCCATTAATGTTTAGGAGATGAGTATGGAACCTGTATTACAGTGTATGCATTAATAAATGTCATGTTTGCTTGTAAAAAAAAGAAAAAATAAGTGTTCATATACTAGTAAACCCAAAATTAATTTGTTGGCATACCCCCCCCTGTCCTCTCATTTGTCTTTTTCTGTCCTGCTCCTGTGGTTGGTATTTGGGAGCTTTGTTTTTATTTGTTATGTGTTAGGTTAAGCACCTGGGATCACATGCAGTTACTGGACAAACAAAATTGTTGTTAGAGATGTGTCAAGGAAATGGACAAGTTCTAGTATATTAGTTTTCCAGAAATGGGAAAAGGGCATTTTTCATTAAGTAGCTACGAATTAGAATTTCTTGTTGGGGGATGGTTCATTGATGGAAATTTTTGAGGGTTTGAAAGGCCATTTTGTGAAGAAAATGGAAACTATATTTAAATTTATGTAGTATAGATGCAGTATGTCTCTAAAAATGTGGTTCCCTCCATCAGTCCCCAGAAAATACACTGGCTACAAAGCAGTGTTTCATTTTCAAAATTAGCCTGCCTGTCAGTCTCTTCATATATTCATGTTTCTATATGCATCAGGTTGGTACAAAAATCAGTCTTAAGTCCTTTACTTGCTTTGGTGGATCCTCTCTGTGGTTTGTTGTCTTGTCTCCAAAGCCAGAAGCGCCATCTTTGTTTTAACCCTATTCTGCTGTTAGCAAACTCCTCCTCATCCCCCCCCCTTTTTGGTGCTCTGTATGTCCGCACACACACACACACCTCTGTCCTCCTCTTTGTCTTTCTCATCTTACTCTACATTTCTTTCACTTTTTAAAATTTCTTTGGTCACCTTTCTGTGACTAGTATACTATTTATTATACTTCATCTGCAATAAGATGAAAATATATAATCCTTAATCCAATTTACATTTCTTTCTGCATTTATCCACCCTACTATATCACTGTTATATTGTGGTTTTTTGTGTAGCTTGATTAATGTCCTTTTCACTTTATTTGTCAGTGTGCATAAATTGCTCCCTGTGGACAAATAAAAGTTTTCTAAAATCTGAATCAGAATCTGAATGAATCTGAGTTTTAAAGATAAGTGTTAAAAGTGTACTTACTGTTTTTGAAGGCAGGAATGATGTCCATTGATGTGAAGAAATCTGGCAATTGGCAGAAGTGTTCTAAGTGGCACTTGTTGGTTAAGGTGATTTTAAACATAAAATGGTTCATACCCTTCATGGCAAATTGGGTGTTTGTTTTAGTGTCTGAAAATGCAGGTTTGGTCAGAGTAGAGAATGTGAGAGCATAAAATTAGTATGTTGAAATCCCCTTTCCCCTTCCCTCTCATTCTGTTTTTTTCTGTCCTGCTCTGTGGTTGAGTATTTGGGATCCAGCTTGCACAGTTGTAAATTGTACATGACAGTGGTTTAAAAATCATACAATTATTACAATTATTTCAGTTTTTCTGCCCCAACTCAAAGTGTAAATGTCATCAACTATTTTTACAAGTTAGTTGAAATCATGTTTACAGCTTTTACCATGTGGAGAACTTTGGCAAAATTCCTGAGACTCACCAACATGTTTTCACTACAGAAACTGTTTTTTTTTATATCTGATGTTTGTGACCATTTTAAATATTAGTAGGTTTATCTGTATTTTATATGAAACATAGTGACATGGTTTATACATCATTTATCTGTAATTTTTATCAGTCATTTTATTTTTATTGCATGTTATTAAGTTATGCACAATCAATGTACAAATTTGTGATGTTTGACATCAGTTAGAACGGACATAATAATATAAACATGCTTTTCTTTTAAATTTTTAATTTAATAGTTTAGTTCTTTTGTGGTTCTAACTTTTTCCAACCGAAGGCTGATCAAGCATTATGGTCTGAATTTACTGTAAATTTCTGCCTGACTTTTCAAAGTGACAGTTGTGCTTGTGAATTTTCAGCTCTTTGGGAAAATTTCCCTGGTGATGTTAGCATGGGTGAGTTAGAAGTGGCTGAAGATTTGAAGCTTTGAAAGTACTAATGGCGCCTGACATATAAAGCAGAATTGTCATTACATTTAAAATATTAAACTCCCCACTCTGAAACATCCTGTTTTCATCTTGTTTTTCGTTTTTCTTTTTCCTACCTTTTAGGCAAGTTAAGAATTGTTTAAGTCTTCCCTCTGGGAAACTTTTCGGTATTTTTTTCTCAACCCATCGCATTTGGGGTCCATTTGAACTTAAGCGAGCGAACCATAAATTAAAACAAAAGAAAAACACAACCACAAACTTCATGAATGTAAAAGCCAAAGAAATCATTTCAAAAGCTACATGCGAAAAAGGAACCCAGGTTAGCCTCTGGTTTAGAAATAAACCAAATTTTACTATGACAGTATTAACCCATTGTGTTAATAAAAACCATATTTGTTTTTTTTATTGTCTTTTTCATGAAATGCTACAGGCTGCAGCAAGTTTAATGTAAGTTTTACTGTGGTATGTCATTTTGTTTTTTCAACGATATGTATTTTCAGCTGGAAATTTATTTCATTGTTTTGTGTCTCCGGTTTAGTCCCTCCCTATCCTTGATTGGTTGGGGGGTCTTCATATAAACACGTTCTATAAATACTCTTCACTTTTGATCCTGGGGTGTTGTTTCAGCTAACTGGATTCGGTGAAAGACAAACATCGTGTAAGGAAGTTCTCTTGCCTTTGTAAAGTTAGATGTAGACTTAGAAGGTTGATGCTAAAAAAGATTAGGTGATGGAACTGTTTTCGGGCTCTTAGGAGCCATTATGGTTTCAAAAGGTATCATAGGAAAATTAGACATGCGTTGTCAAGCAGTTGAGAAGCGATCCTGTGGCATGAGAATATTCTGAGAAGTGGTTTTCCTCAATTTCAGAATGTCAATTGTCAAGGATGCACTATATTATCTGGGCCCTAGTTAGAGATTAAGCACAGCTGCTCTTTGGTGTTAATGTCTTACATATAATGATGCTGGCTTGAATATAGTTGTAACGAACATGTTCCATCATGGTGTTTATTTAGTGAATGTAAAGGTAATCATTATAGACTGATGTGTGTTAACACTGACACAGACGTGTTATGGCTCTTACAGTTACCCCACCTGGTTTTTGGAGATATAATCTTAGACTCCTAGTACAGGCAACAGTGGGGGGTTGGTAGGAGGAAACACTTGAATTTGAGCAACCAACCACAACCCCTTCAAAATATTTGAAAAGAAAAAGTTGTTGAACAATTAAATACAGTCAAATGTGCTGCACAGGCAGAGAGACGAATACAGAAAAAGTTAAATATACAAAATGATTTATACAGACAGAGTTAAAAGATTTCAGTGTTTAAGAAATATAGGTTAAAAAAAGTGCAGGCCTAGTGAAAGCCTTAAGTGTTGGAAATATTTAGTGAAAAAAGGGATAGGGATATGTTAAAAGCTGCAGTGGCATAGTACATGTTAAATAAGGTGCATCAACAGAAAGTCAAACCACCAACATTAGGAAGTATCAATAATCACAACATAGGCAGCGTGTTGTGGCTGCTCAAATTAAAGACAGCAGAAAAAAAACTGTCAGAACAGTTTAATGTAGTTATGGAGCAGTTTTTAGACAAAGTTAAAGATGGGCCTGATTTTGTTTGTTGTGTTTTCACGGGTTGTTCAGGCCAGTTTACATTGAAGAAAAATATAACAAGGAGAATCATTCAACGAAAAGTGTTTACTGACCAATACCTGCACACATGTAATGATGACTGCATATTGCCATGTCAGTGGATTAGGGTTTACCTAGAGTCCTATGGATTTTCCCTTACCATTCTAAAATTAGTAAGGTGAATATGAGGAACAATTTGATGGTTCCAGCTGAACTGGCATGTTTTAATAGTTTAGAGCAACATTTGGTTTCATTACATATTCCTTTTAGAAAATGGTGGCATTGCCTAAAGGTGGGCAAAAAGGACCAGTGACCTGTGTTTCCTCCAACATTAACACAACAATCTGCCCTCGTTCTAACATGGAAGGGTCTTTGTTGCATTTAAATTAAAGTGCGACTACAAAGGCCCCTATGTATCAGTTTTTGATACTATCATGTTGAGCAAGTGTTGCAGTATTTGAAGGTGAATAACATTCATTATAAAATTTAGAATTTTAAAGATGCTGGGTTAATGCATTTTGTGGGGGGAAGATAGTGAGGTTCCCGTGGTGGTACACTGTGATAATGTTCTGAGGATGGTCAGGATGAGTTTCTCCATGATAGACAGCAACACTAAATGTTCAGGATACTTTTGTATGCCTGTGGACATTGGTCCCGGAAGTTTTAATCAGTATTTTGATGATGTGTTGAATGTAGCACCAGGAGGGAAATAGTCCTGTTGGGGTGCTGCTGAAAACAGCCAATATATGTCAGAGGTTGAGCAGGTGGTGTCCCAATGTCCATAGCTCAGTGGAAGAAACAGAGGTTACTTCAGAGGAGTAAATCTTTTCGGATGAAGAACTCAGTTAGTTAGTTGATGATGGTTTCGTTTCTTTAAACCTATTAAGAAGCTCCTGCTTTTGGCAGGGGGCACAGTGTGCCCACTGGCCTGTGTTGTGTCACTTGTGTTACTTGGTTTTGCTCATTTTCTTTTTGAGATTTAGCTGGCAGAATTTTTGACGAGTATTTTAAAACAGGAGGGTAGAAAGGGACAGTGGATGACTTAGAGTGAGCTGATAGGGTGTGTTGTTATGTCATAATCCTGTACTGCAGCTAGAATGTTGATTTCGGTGGGATTGTTTTTGAGGAGGTCTTGATGTCTCTTGTCCTGTTGGTAGATTAGGATAATTTTAATAGGGTGAGTTTCAGCAGTGTGGTTCCCACATTTCTTTTGTTTTGGGTTGAGGTGGTCTGTGATAAAGGATAGTGATGAAGGTAGTTCAGCTTATTGATAAAATGTAACATGGACTACCGTCAGATGATTGATATGGAACTGTCACATCTGTTCCCACGAAAAAAAAAATAAGACCCGTTGTCGTTTCAACTTCCTAGGCCAGTGTCAGGCGTACTTTCATCAGTCACAAACCTGACATTGTTGAATTGGTGTACTTGTCCACCAAACTCTATTGCATGTGTGTTAAGCAAAACATCGTGGAAAAAAAGCATTTGGTTTTATCTTCCATTGGACTGATCTCAGATGAGAACTGCTCATTTGATAGTGTAGAATTGTTTTTGTAGTTAAGTGTGGGGTCAAGCGTTATATGAGACTCCTTTAAAGGGTGTGTTAGAATCGATGTTGTGTTGAAAGCGGCAAGTACTGAAGCTTAGATTAATCAGTTATAGGCCTTTGTTAAAATGTTGGCGTGTTTTGATATCGTTTGTGGACACTTAGTGTGGTTTTTATTTCTAAGCATCTCTAAGGCAGAAAAAGTGGGTTTGTTTTAGGAAAGTTTTGTTGTCAGAAAAGGGACAAAAGGCGTAAATGCTAAAGGCTTTAAAAAGCCTTGGAGTGTGATTTACAAAAACAGGGATATAGTGCTCAGGAGGCAGTTTAAGGGTTGAGTAACATGCACCTGAAGAGTGCTCTAGGAAGGTTGTGTTTGTGCCCGGGGACAATAAAGTTAGATAGATGAGTTTTCCTTTGAGGGGTGTTGAGGCGAAAGGTGCTGTTACTACAGATGAGATGTGGATGACAGGTTTTGTTGACAGAAATAAGGGAAAGAGCCAAGTGACAGCACCATTGATATCTCTGGCGTCTTTTCCCCTGAAATTACTGTGCCTATCTAAGTGAGAAATGTGTCATGGATAAAATTAATTGGGGTTGTGGATTTTGGGGAAAAAGAACACAAACAGACAGCAGTTCCGTTAAGCTCCTTTCACTCAAAAAGAAGTTCTGAAATTTTACAGAGAAGTTTACAGGTATTCTGCCCGTTGTTTCCCACACAGTGATATCGGGTTTAAACCATTTCAACTTGAATCTCAGGAAATCATAGTCACACCGGTCGGTTTAGGGATGGATCCACTATTCTGTTAAGTCTGTGATTGATCTGAATAGAGGCGTGTTTGAAAGGGCAGAATTTGAGAAAACATTCAGGTAGCATAGATTTGATGGTGTTTAGAAGATTTGGGGGTGTGAGCTCTGTCAGAGCAGGAATTAGGTTTAGGGGAGATAAGATGGAAGTTAAAGGAAAAAACACTGTCGGTGTTTAGCTCTTATTAGTCTCTTAATGAGACACAGTTGTCTATTTTTTACCAAATTGACAGTGGTGTTTAGATAAGTTAATGGTAAAAATCCTGCACTGTTGCATGATTTTTACTGAGTGGGGCAAGTACTGGTAAAGTCATTGATAAGGTGATTCAGTATGAATCAAAGAGTTATTACCATGACACTTGTACCCATGACTCTGTGTGTTGCTGACTGCCTACAGGGATTCCTGCTTATAATTTGAAAGCCAACAACCATTAGAACACCTTTAGTATAAGGAGAATGTTAAGCTGCCCTTTGCTCCTTTGGGGAAGAAATTAAATTCTCTTTGCAGAGATCATGATCTAGCCTGTGATTTAGATGAAAATTTTTATAGGGAGATCACAGTTTGTTAATATATTCACAGGAAGTTGCGTGATTAACAAAGTGGTGACTTCACCTTTGGAAATATTAATTGGGTTTCTGATTTTTTCTTTGCCTCCTGTTAAGGGAAGCCCTGTATGTAGATGATGTTAGAAATACATTATGAAAAAATTGTATTAGGTGGAAATTAGTAAAAATTAGTGGGTGTGCATCTCTCCAATATAAGGGATCCGTCGTGTCTGATACAGGGGTGTGAAGCGATTCAAAGCATACTTTTAAAATGGAGCGATTCAGTTCGATTTGTGGGATTTCACTTAAAACTGATAGATTGATACACTTCAATTCGATGGGTTGGCACAATCTAGTTTCTTGGTCATCTTCTTTCCCCTTTTACATTGATTGTTTAAAAACTAGGAACAAGTATATTAACTTTTGACATGGAATTCAGAACAGCATTTTTAAAAGAGCATTTCACAAGAACTTTAAAAAACCCTTTAACAATGAAAAAAAAAACAATTTAATTCATTAATTTCCAAATTAAAGAAAAAAACAACTAAAAAAGGTGAAGGAAATAAAAATTTTGAGATCTGTTTAGCCTCAAACAAGGAAAAATAACTTCAATTAGCCAAAATTTCAAAAAAAAAACGACTCCTCAACTCCCCGCCGGCGGGGGTCCTTAATTTCCGAGTCAGTTAATATCCCGGGGTCTGTTTTTAAACTCGTTCTCGTTAGACAGCTGTTCTTTGACTTCATTTTACTTTTTTATACAGCTCGGGCGCCTTATTAAATGCGGGCGACGGAGGTGGGGGGCCCATTTTTTTATCTTTCCCCAAAAACCCTCGTTCCCCCACAACAAGTAGGTCTCAAGTCTTTACAATAACGGTTATTGAAGCGTTATTACCCTTGCTCTAGCGTTGTGGCTGAATTTAAACTGGAAAACTCTTGTATTTCCTGTGTCCTGTATGTTCTTTTCTGGTTTATGCTCCCTCCTCACGCCTGTTCTCCTGTTGCCTCACCAAGTGTGTTAAATTTGTAAAGGTGTACTTCACTGCGGTTTTTACACTCTTTGCATTCATAGCGTTTATCCAGTCTCCTTTCCCTCATATAAAATAAAATTTCTTGACCTTTGACTTTAAACAGCTCGTTTGGGTGTTATTAGGGCATGTTTTCCCTCGAAATCCGGCGACATAATCACGCTCTTTAGGCGTCTAGGAAAATTCGTTTCAGGAGTTTTATGGAATGAAAAGAAAAGTCAGAGGAATGCAGACAGAACAGTTAACGATTTAAACTTTGTTCGGGCCCGTAATGTTACACCCTACGTTTAGACGATTCAGGGCTCCGTGTCCCATCACCATCTTTTAAATCAAAACGTTTTTCCGAATCAAATCGTTTTTTTACCTAAATAATGCAGCAGAAGATTGTGTTTTGCACAAAGATGGTTAGAAAGTGTTCAAGGGAACAGTGATGCTGGACAGTGGCGTGCAGTTTAAGAGTTTGAGAACGGGTTGAGGTCAGCTCTGCCCATATTTTGCTACAAATAAAGAAGTAAATGCAAAAAATTTGGGCTTATTTGAAGTCCTGTCCAGAATATGTTGTTGTTGAGCGAGACTTTGTTAATGACAAAAGAACGGCAAACGAAGCTATTAGAAGGGCATCATAAACTTCCATACTTTTGTCAGAAAAATTTGGGGTTTGAAAAGGGGTGCATGTTCATTTGTGTAAGAATTTTATGTTTAAATGGTCTTGTAATGGTGTTTGGTACAGTGACTCACATTGTTTTCTTAAAAAAGAGGTTTCCCAAAGGTCTTTGAAGTTTGGATAATTTATTTTTTAAATTTAGGAAAGGTTTTCCCGGACAAGCATTGGCTTAAGCCGTGTAGGAGTCTGTCAGAGTTAATTATTGAGAACTTTGAACAGAAGAAATTTTTTAAAAAGCTTTTTTTTGGATGTCATTAATAACATTTACTTTCTTACAAGGGATGTTCGAAGGGCATAGTCCACATTTATTTTTAGTGTTTTGTATGACTTCAAAGTTTAACTCACATTTGAATTGTTTGTACAGATTTAGCCTAACGTATTCTGTAACAGAAACATGCTTTCTGCAAGAATCCTTGCTAGATGATCAATTGTTTACAGTTTCAAACTGTCCATAATTGTCATATACTAGCAACATGCTCTTTTAAATTGAACCATAACATTGGTGTTGGCATGTATTATAAAGGGAATGGGGTTTAGGTGATTTTACATTCCACAGGTCAATATATGTGCACAGTTGGAATCTTTAATTTCAACATATGTTGTATTGTTTTGAATCATCTTTCCTCTTCTGTCCTCTCATTGTTTAAAAATTTGGGGAAGTTGTTGGATAGTCTTGGAGAAACATAGATAGTCTTGGAGAAACAGTTGCTCTTGTAGGAACTTTAATATGACATATTTAATCATCATCTATTGTTTTGACTTTGTGGTAGTCAGCAATAGAAAGTAACTCTTTCTTTTGGGTTTCAGTTACATGGAAAGTGGAATCAGAATATGACTGATGCTCTGATTTAACAGGAACCCACTTGAATCTAAATGTTTCCCTCCAAGGTGGAGGATGAAGCAAATGAGAAAGTGCAAAGGTTCATTTGAAAATGTGTTAACTGGTCTACTTTCGGGAAATCACTGTATGTAAACAAACATATTTGAGAATGATGAGCTGAGGTTATTATTCCACATCTCAAAGGATCCACAAGACTTTAATGTTATAACTTTCTTGTCTCGAAAATTTGAAATGGCCAAACTAAATGCTTCATTTGGTTTTTGAGCTATTTTACTCTTTTGGGTTAATATTCATTAGAGGCAATGAATTGGCAGGAGATTAGAAAGCCCCTCCTCCAGGCATCACCCCCCCTAATAATCGACCAAATGCTAAAGTATCTCAGTGAATATTGGTTTGAATCTGGTGTGTTTATTCTTTCAGAATGGTTTTAAAATTTTATATTTAGTACAAATCTTTTAAACAAATCTTTTTAAAAATTATTGACAATATAAAACTCACAAGAAATTGATAAATATGGTTCAACATTTTTTAGTTGTAATATATGTCTTTTATCTCATATTTATGTTTTCACATTATTTTCATTTTTTTCTGGTTTCTATGAACAATGAAGGTCATCAATGTGTCAAATTCAATATGACTCCTGCTGGGGAGAGGTTATTAAAGCGAGACCGAGAGAAAAACCGGCTAATATCAAGTGTAGTAAAACATGGTGTGAAACTGTTTGGAGCTGTAATGTTTTCTTCTCTGACATGTCAGTTTTTAAATAGCCTGCTCTGAACGAACATACATCATTCACCATGTCACCTCCTTCCCATTTCTTAGTGATTGGTTTTCCTTTATTTCTTCAAAGTTCAGTGACTTAAATTCTATGTCCAACCCATAATTTCTAGCACTGATCATTTCTGGGGAGACACTCAGTGTTGTTCTGTCTTCATGGTGAAGGTTCTCACTATCACCAAAGCGGATCCTCCAGATGCAGGTGTCTTTATACTAATCTTACGAAAGCCCTTGGCTGCCCACAGGTGATCTCCATTTATCTAATTATAGGACTTTTCAAACCAACTGATGATTTAGATGTGTCCCTGTAGATGCTATCCTGCTTGTACATTAATGAATTCAGATCACATTAACGAGATCTATATAACTTTGTCATTAAAGGACTTTTTCTGTTTGGCGGAAAGGAAGAGAGTTAAATTAAATCAAATCTCTCTTTGATTCAGTATTATATTGTTGTACAAACATTGAATCAAAGGAATTTAATTTACTTCCAAGCAAATGGAAACACCTGCACTTTAAATCAACTTATACACAATGGCATAAACATTTAACAGAAAAGAAAGAAGTAGAACTACGTTTAGATAGAAAATGAGTAGATTTTGGTGACACTTTCCGAAAGTAAGCGAGTTGTTCTCCTCACTTTGCTCCTCATCTCTCTCTGTTCTTGCCTCTTAAATAAAAGCTTGATGATGACGGTGGCAGTTATTTCTGTATGCCAATTCACCAAAGAAACACACATCACACATACTCAGGTCCATGCTTTTGGAACTCAAAATCAGATTTCTGGCCATGAACAGGGCCTCGATAAACTAGACTTTGTAGCTTGGTTCAGTGTAGCTGCTTCGACAAACTCTCCACTCTAGTTATGAAGTGATTCAGTTACACTGACATTAAACAGCTGTGAGCTTCAATGAGTGGGATGTAAGAGAGTAGTAGATGAAACACTGCTCTTAAGGCAGAAAGTGATACTACAATGACTACAGAGAAGTATTCAGACCTCTTCGGTTTTTGCAGACTTCCCGCTTGTATGGTTTAATTTTAAATAGATAAAATCAGCATTTTGGTTAATCAGTCAAAGAGCAGATTGAAAATAGACTGAATCTACATTTGGTCTGACCATCTATTTGAAATTTAAAAACTCTCTTCATCCATCTTTTAGTAGAGCGTCATATGGGAAATCATGTTAGGAGCCCGACAGTGTCTCCTCCTTCCTCAGTGTTTCACTGTTCTCCCCTCCCTAGTGTTTCCTGTTGGTCCCCCGTTTGTCTGTTTTCTTGTCTGTGTGTGTCTAGACCTGGGTGTGGTCAACCTACTTTCAGTTTCCCGCCAGAATCTCTGCTCACCTGTCTGCAATCACCTCATCAGACACCCTCAGCCTGCAGTGTATTAAATTAATGCCACTTCTTCTCTCCACACACCATGTTGTCAGTTCACAGTAGTGTTACTACTCCTGTTAATGACAATGCTTGATCATGAACGGGTGGATAAAAGCTCAGTGTTGATTAAATGGAAGCTGAAGATACCCTCCTCTTCAATCTGTGTTCTGCTATTACACAGGTCAGCCACTTCCACATAAATTCCCACTAGTAGATATACGTAAACAGTATGTATCCTAATCATGATCACTGTAAACCTCCATTTCTGTCAGAGGACATATGAACTGGATTTCATCCTGTAAGCCCTTTGCCTTTTCCTACCTTCAGTAGCAACTTTCAAATACACTCTTAACATTGTTTTACAGTTTAATTTGATGTAATGTTGTAAAACAAATATTTAATCAGTTTACTTTTAGTCCTGTTCTCTATCCCACATTGTGTCCTCTCAGAGATAATGATGCCGAGGGGTGGAGATGCAAGAATGAATTCTGAGGTGCTGCTAATTCCACTTTGGTCAGAACCTCCCACAGCTCAACCTGCACACTGGAATATGCACATATGCAAGAGAACAGAAGACAGGCTTTTGCACAGAATCAGAATCCAAGCGACAGGATGCATCTGCCACTTGGACTCACATGGAACCAGTCCTGAAAGATATTTGTTGAAAGTTTCAAAAGTTGATAATTCACTTTTGGTCAGATGGCCCCCAGCAAAGGCAACACAAAACAAGAATAACTTTTTCTCCCTGTGCAGTGTCCCTCTCCAACTCTAGGCTTCAAGAGAACAACCTGGAACTCTTCCCCAATTTCACATGGGAAGGGAGCACCAGATGGTATAGGAGGTACTGTGAAAAGGACTGTGCAGACAGCCTTATACTGTGGGGGAATGACATTTGTGAATGGGAATATTTTCCTTGATCAGCATAAAAAAAAAAACTATGAATGATGGCACACAATCAAACCGCTGGGCTTATAGGTAGAATTACTTGCCAAATCCCAATCTTCACAAACATATCATTTGGACAAAACATTTCAAAAATTAACTAATCGAAACTAGACACTGACATGAACTACCTAACATGTACTGACTTACTGAAACCTTGGAGGTGATCTGGACTTTCCTGTGGTTTTCTGTCCCTGGTAACAGCAGTAGCTCCTCCTTCCTTGTCAATAAATTGTGCAGAAATATCTGAGGTGCTTTTCTTCCTAAATCACCAGGCAAGTCCTGCTCCAGTCCTTAACTGTTTCTGGCCCTGTTTGACTTCTGAACTTGTCTCTGGCTGTGTGTCCACTTACTGAAGCGCCTGTGACATCAGACTGTGGAATGTTGATACATCAGCAGGCATCAAAGGACAAACTCTCTCTCTCTCTCTCTCTCTCTCTCTCTCACACACACACACACACACACACACACACACACACACACACACACACATACACACACTTACTGTCTTTGGGAGGACACTTGCTGACATGGTGCATTCCCTAGCCCCACCCTAACCTCTAACCAAAACCCAATTCTAAACCTGAAACCAAGTCTTAAACCTCAAACAGCAACATGAACACAGGTGGAAACACTGCAGAGCTGCTTTGGATGGTTTAAGGGTAGAGATCATCAGATAATGGAATGACCTGATAATTTCATCTGTATCCATAAACACATGGAGGAAATCTCCCAAACACAAACTTAACCACAAACAAATGCACTTTCATGTCATCTCACACAATGAGATGAAAAAACAGCAAGTTTTACCTGTATTTTAGGATCCAAAGAAGAAGATCCAGGACAAAGGAGACCAGGAGACAGGAGGCCCCAAAAAGTGGGAGAAAGAAAAATACAGTTAAAAACACAAACTTATAAACAGATATAAAGATCAAAGAAAGAAAGTATTGTGTCCCAGAACATGATGATATAGTTTCATCTTAACTTTCACCATCAGCTTCCTACTCCATCTTTCAGATTACAGGTGTAACTGTCATCTCAAGGTGTGTTTTTGGTATTTTAACTGTCAAAGGTGCAAATAGTATTAAAAAGTTCTCTGAGCTTATATTAAAATGAGGTGAAAACTTCATGTACTGTATAAAAGATGGAAATAATACTCCTCATCAGGGCTGATTATTTTAGTGCTGATGGTACAAGAATGAGCACAGATCCAGAAGTGATCAGAGATAAAAGCCTAGAAAGCAGATGAACTTTCTGATTCCTCTCCCAGCAGAGAGTTACTGTAAAATCAACTTTCAGCTGCAAACTAGAAATCATAAAATGATCAGGTTTCTGCTTCCAGTCCAGCCAGTCCTGCTGTTGATAACTCATCTGCCTAAGTGTCCTTTGTATTATGGACCACTGGAGCCGATGTGTCCTATAGAAACAGAGGCTAGACGGGATCTGATCCATGCCAGGCTGAGGGGAAGTGTGTGTGTGCTAAGTCTGCCTGGCATCATGGCAGCATGAGAGGCTGGTCTGGATGTCAGGCATGAGATGAGGTGAGAAGAGAGCTTGGCATCATATTAGCAGATGGAGTCTGAGCAACTTCATGCTTCATGCTCAGTGGGATGCAGAGAAAAGACCAACATCCAGCAGAGAGAACACAGAAAACACTGTCTGCTGAGAGTAGAAGAGACAGAAAGCCACAGAAAAAATAGAGAGAGGAGGGAAGCACAATGGTGAATACACCAAAACCAGAGAGAAACTCGCAATCTGCTGAACAAAAAACTCTTCTGAAACCTGGAATGTGTGAAGCACAAGAAAGAGCAGAGAGAGGAAGAACCCACTGAAACCACTCTCTGATTTCTTTCATATTTCTCCTCACACATGATACATCTACCTTCATGGTGAAGGTGTGTAAGTGTGAGGTTGTTTGAGGATGCAGGGGTCTGTCTCTATCTGATTTGCATGGAAAAGCAAAAACGTATTTGAATTTTAAATTTGTAATGAAAGGAAGCAGGAAAAATGTGCAAAAGGAAGTGATCTATGACATGTTTTAACTGTGAAGGACAAAAAAGTCAATGATTTGAGAAAAGGTGAAGCTTAAAAGCTTCATTCTAATGTGTAAACTGTACAACAGACTGAACAGCCAGTGCAGATTTTCATTTAGGTTATAGCCTACACCACTGCAGCAACAATGCATTTAAAAAGCCTGAAACCTGTCAAATGATATTTTTCAGTTTGTTAATATAGTTTTTTATTGCATATATAGGTATTTGAAAACGCATATAGCTTAACTGACTTTTTATATTTCAAGTGTGCAGCATGCTTTATTAAAAATGGTAAGAGCCAGTCCAGATGTGTTTCTTGTTTGCAAATTGTTTTATCTGAGAATACTTTTTTTTATATTCATGTTAAAAAGAGCTCAGCTTTGTGCAATATTTATTTTAGAAGTTACTATGACGCACTTTATTTTATTTGATACAGCCAATACTTTTCAATAAAAGATTCTACATTTGATGTGGATTTTCAGGCCAGGCTGTAGACCCAGTCAATGAGCCAGTTGAAGCTGGGTCCAGGTCCGGCTGAGTCCACACACCTTAATCTTTTTTCTCTCTTAAGACTTGAAGTGTTCAAGTCTTCTTCAGAGAAAATGCACAGAGTCAATCAGATACAGGAGATCAGAGAGGCTGAGTCCAGAAAGCTTTATTCTACAAGAGGCAGGAGCATCTGAAAAATCACCAAAAGTACATCATATTATGTACAAGGTCGTACTCCATCTCAAGGACACTTGGTGTGATTGGGCATGTCCTTTTCTTTTCCTTTTGTTTGATTGGTGGGTTTACTGGTGTCAAACCTTACGCCAAATCTATCTTTTTTCCTGGAATTTAGCAGGCTTGATCTCTGTTGGTGCCTCTGCTTATCTAAAGTATACCACGATTGTCCATTTCAACCACACTTCAATCACACTTTGTTTTTAGTGGAATCTGGGTTTATTTTGACTGTTTTTAAAAACCTACCTTTAACAAACTATCTATCATACATCTCCTTTTCAGGGTTGAAGTTAGCAACAGGCAGGCAGAGTGGGGAATGAGAGTACAACATGAGAGCAATATCACGAGCAGGGTAACACTTCAGGACAACAGCAGCTACAGATACAACACTAGTGGAATGCTCAACACAGGAACATACACAGATGAGTAAAGCACAGGGATTCAAGATGGGAGTAACATAAGAATGGTTATCAGAGTATGTGGAGCAGAGGTGGAACAGTGTACGGGCAGAGAGACTTACACATTTGTTGTATAGTGTATACCAAGACAGCCACAGGTGCAAGATAGGCTGCGCCCAATGGAGATCAGTGTGGGAAACAGAGTAGAGGAGTGTGTGGCAGAGTAAAGGTGTGTGTGTATGTGTAGGTGTGTGTGAAATGCAGAGAGCAAACAGAGAATAAGGTCTAGGATAAGCAGAACACAAATTAGATTTTCACACATTGAAGAATATACAAACACATTGCACTAAAATCTGACACTACACACTGACATGTATATGACACATTTTATATATCCTGCATATCATTTATCATTTTAAGCTCAATAAATTTAGATAATACAAACATTTAATAAAAACATTTGTCCGGTAAATTGAAACCTGTCGGTCACGCTTGTCCGAGCTTTTCTAGTGGAGTAAAAGTTAAATAAAAATGTGTAATATTTAATCCTTCTCTCCTATATAAGTGCATAACATTTTTTTTTTGTATTGACGGTATTGAAACTGATACAGTTGATATTTTTAAGACCCCACAGATACCTTCATTACCAACCCTACTGCTCAGATTAGACAGGCTCTCTCCTCATCCACTGTGCCTCCTCTGTGTCCCTCCCCTGATCTGTCTTGTTTGTCCCTGTTTGGTGCTCTCCACCTGTTCGTGTGTTGTGTGTGTGTGTGTGTGTTCAGGTCAGTATCTCTGTTTTACTTTTGAAGTCCTGTCCCTTGTGTATCCCAGTTTGCTTCCTTTCTTTCTTTCCCACCTTTGTTGATTGTCTGCCATTGTCGGTGTATTTAAGTGTATTTAAGTCTCCTTGCTTCCTCTCTGTTTCGCTTTCAGTTAGTCAGTTGTCTTGTCTGAGTCTGTTCCAGTATTTGTGCCCTGTGTGGCTCCTGGTTCCTGTGTGGACACTGAGTTTTTCTGACTTTTGTTTCCTGGTCTCACTTTATACTCAGTCATGTTTCTTTTTGTTATTAAAGCTGCTTTTTGATATTTCCTGCTAGGAGAGGACAAGATGGCTGGACAATAAAATGGTCCCCTATAACTGAGAGAGTTAATTAATCAAATTAGAGTCATTTGTACACTTCTTCCCAGATACTGCCCATTCATTGGTTGCTATGGTGACTAGGGACCCCTGAACCAGAATGTAAATATGCAGAGAAACCAGTGTGTATGCCCAGCAGACAAGAGTTCCCCTCCCTCTACCTCCAAAAGGGCCCAAATTTAGAGGTCAAAACACCCTGTCCCTCAAAACACCCCCCACTTCCCTTAAAAAGACACTTCCAGTGTTGAAGAAAAAAGAAACAGGGTGAAACAGTTTTAGAGACTCACCATCAGCTGTCAGTACTGATCAGACATCCATATAAAAAAAAAGGGGGATTTCAGTCCTGTTCAGGAGAAGGGAGCGGGTGTAGCAGCCTCTCAGCTCTCAGTTAAACGTTGATAAGAATGGTAAAATCACACCCGCAAAATTTTTAGCATCAAGTCTGTTTACTCGAAATTTCCCCAAGTCCACAGTGGAAATAAACGTGAGCCTGAAGCCTTATAAAAAATTTTTAGGAGGGATTATTGTTTTCAACCATGTCCAAAAGAAAGAGTCTCGGATGAAATCTGATCGTTTAAAATCAGCTGACAAAAAATTTGGGGGGTGTCATGGAAAAACTGACAAAGGACAGTATACAGATGTGACCTGGACTTCAGAGAGGTTTTGCTTATAACCACATGCTTAAAAAGGTTTCTCTGAAATCAGACCCGTGATTTGCAGGCTGAGCGACTGATCTCAGAGCTGTGACAAAGACAACCATCAATTTTTTATTTTGGAAATGACAGAACAAATGTTTCAGATCAGATTTGACCCACACACAGATGAATAACCATCCTCAACTTTTTGGGGGCTGTCAGAAAATCCATTCACTTCCAAACATGAAAAACCACAGTCGTTTTCAATCCCCTCAAAAAAGTCACAGCGGTTGGGGTTGATTTTTAGACGCTGTTGTCTCTTTTTTTCTGTCCATCCTAAGCCTGCCCCTCCTCTCACAGTTTCAAAGGAAAGAGAGAGAAGGGTTTGGGGGAAGGGAGACACTGGATTTTTTCCCAAGAACGTGTTTAGAAAAACGAAAAGAAAGGGACTGACTCCAACCTTACTGACCTGGCCCAGTCTAAGTCGGGACTCTTCCAAAGATCAGACAGTCCCACCCTAACCTGCAGTTGTTTCCCCCCAGCCCAGGCCCAGATGGGGGGGGTTGGGACTTAATGAGGCCAGAGAAGCACACTGATCTCGACAAACTGAAAATTAATCTGAATAAAAAAAACGGGGATAAAAACCAAATCCAATCGATATGCCCTAATCAATGACTTTCTAAAAAGGTAGAGGACTTTTCCTTCTCTTTTGGGATCACAAGCAGCCTTCCAAAACCCTCACCCAAATGTCACCACAATTTCATACAACTGCACCCAAAAAAAAATTGGTGATTTCAAGGCCCAAAAAGTAAAAGATATTCATGTCCCTGAAAAAAGGAAAAAAGGGAAAAATTTTAGTCTAAAGAAGAAAAAGTCACAGGGAAAAAAATACAAATTATTCATTCATTCATTCACAAGA
Source organism: Toxotes chatareus (assembly GCA_016801885.1). NCBI lineage: Eukaryota > Metazoa > Chordata > Actinopteri > Toxotidae > Toxotes > Toxotes chatareus. Next base: position 19,479 of record JAFBJY010001254.1, on the reverse strand, counting down.
TGAAAGATTGCTGGGTGAAGAAAACCAGGTTTTTGGGGATTAAAAAAAAGATCTACAACAGAACAGACTGAACTGACCCCAGAGTTCCCAGTCTACATTATTTTCCCGAGAACCAGCAGCTTCACCCAACCTGCAGCTTGTTGTTGTCACCAGGTCCAGGGGTTCAGATGGGGGGGGTTGGGCTTTAGGAGGCCAGAAAGCCCTGATCTCTGACAAACGAGGGAAAACCCAAACTAATAAAGAAAAAATCATGGATAGAAATTCTTTTTAATCCCAATCAGATATGTCCTAATCAATGAGCTTTCACTAACATTGGAGTGGGGGGACTTTGTCCTTCTTAAATGATCGCATCCATATGCACCGTTCGGTAGCTCATTTTCTTTCACTTCTTCCTACTTTTTCTATCTTTTGGCCCACTTTCTTTATTTTTCTGTTACCGTTAGATTATCTTTTCACAACACAAATATAGTGGGTGAGATTTCTGGGGCGATTTTGACAAGAAAGAGGATATCCTGCTGAAATTTGGCGAAAGACACCCCGGGAATGGAGAGGAAACGATGTTACGGAGAAGAGGGAGCTCTGAAACATCAAAGTTTTGCCGTTTTCGCATTTTCTTGGTCCTGGCTCCACCCACCTGCTGCTGTTTATTGTTTACAATGATCCATTTCATTTTAATGTTTCATTCTCTACGGGAAAAATATTGGATTAATATTCTATGCAGGCTGTAAGTAAATAATTACCAGTCATGACAGCTTTTTGCCTCTGTTTTTGTTTCTATCATAACTAACTTCCTATCAGTGAGTACAAGATGGCGCTGTCTCAGATGGCACCCGTAGCAGCAGCCCCTGCATTGGGTAGTTTTAACGTTTTCTGAGCTTTTCTTTTGGTTTTGGTTGTCTGTTTCTTGTCTACTTTAGTTTTGTTCTGTCCTTAGTAGTTTTTTTTTAGTGTTTTGGGCATGACTTTGAGATTTAGAGATCTGGTGTTGGGCTGTTGCTGCTGGTCGCAGCCATGCGAAGACCCCGCATTGTTTACACAGATCAGCTGCTGGCTCTGAAGGGCCCCCATCCTTCGTGGCTGGAAAAGCCCAAATCCAGAGAACGAGGAGGAGACGAGAGATTCGAGGTGAGGAGTGAGAAGCCGCTGAAAGCAGCTTTTAAACCCTGTCCGCCGATCATCGGGAACGTCAGGTCACTGGAAAAAATGGGCGAGCTGGAGGCGCTCACGGACCCAAAGGAAATACAGAGGCCACATCATGTGCTCACGGAAAGTGGCTGCGGACTGATACCAGAATTCAAATGTTAGATCGTGGATTCCACAGTGGGACGAGGGCACCAAATGTGGCCTAAAAAAAGGAGGAGAGTCTGCCGCAACAGCAGGTGGTGAAAACATATCCCCGTCAGAGGGGTGTGCAGTCCAGACTGGAACTTATGCTGTGGGGCTCCTATTATTTGCCAGGAATTTATAACGTTATCACCATCACCGCTCACATTCCTCCCCGGTAAAGCAGACGGGCCCGTGGCGTCATCCACTCTGTAACGCCGACCTGCAGACTAAACATCCGTGCCCTTTATCTTCATCACAGGGACTTTTAAACCCGAGATCAGGGGTGACCTGAAGGCCAGGTCAGGGTCAGGGTGACCTGAAGGCCCTGTTCTCCTCTGTCTCAAGGGGACTTTTAACATGCCTGTCTCTCTCACAGTCAGTTAGTCCTGGATGGACTAACTGACTGTGTTCTACATCAATTCTGCATGGACAACTCCATCCCAAAAGAAGGCGCTGTTTAACAATAAACCATGGGTGACAGTGACCTAAAAGGCCCTTCTGAATAATAAGAAGAGGGGCCTTCAGGCAGGAAACCGCATTGAGCTCAGGGAGAGTCCAGAAGGAACGGGAAACACAGTCTGAAGGAGAGTGGACGCCTACAGGAGGAAGCGGGAGGAGAGACTGAGAAGAACCAAACCAGGGAGGTGGGTGGAATGAGGCGATCACTGGTTCCAGAGGAGAAGATTTTAGCTAAGAATGTGGACGAGCCAATGAGAAACCAGTTTTTCAACAGGGTTTGTTTCCCAGCTCCCCCCCAACTATGCCCCACTTCCCTCTGAGTGATCAGTGACTTCTTCACACCTCCGGGGCCCCCACCTGCCCATCTTCCTCCCTCCTCCAACAGCCAACCCATCTCCCTCCCCAGATAACAACTATCTCATCCAGCCAGGTGAGGAGACAGTTGGAGGCTCAACCAGGGAAAGGCTGCTGGACCATGGCATAGCCAGGGTGCCAAGAACTGCTCCAGCCAGCTGGGGATTTTGCACCCTGTTCAATCAAGTCTTCACCTGCAGAGGATTCCAGTGCTGGAAAACATCCTGTGGTCCGTGCAAAGAAGAACCACCTGTGGCACAATGACTACAGGCTTATTCCTGACCTCCATGTGATGAAGGTCATGGAGCGGCTGGTGCTGTCACCTCAGACCCCTGGTGACCCCATCCAAGACCCACTGCATTTTGTCATATGCCCAAGGTGGGGTGATGATGCAAAATACCTGAGAGGGCTTACCTTCCTGACAGACTAAACAATACGGTCGGGTTAGTTCATTGTCTGTATTATGCTGCATGTCTTTCTCCCTCTCCTCCATTCCTAGCTGTCCTATCTTCCTCCTTTTCCTCCTTTCACCCAGCCCGGCCATCGGCAGGAGGGTCCCCCATCTGGAGCCAGGTTCTGCTCTGGGTTTCTTCCTGTTAAAAGGGAGTTTTCTTGCCACTGTCGCCTTAAGTGCTTGCTCTGGGGTCAGGCTCTGGTCTCTGTAAAGCGCTTTTGAGACAATTTTGATTGTGGAAGGCGCCATATAAATAAAATTGAATTGAATTGAATTGAATAAAGAACTGGGGGTGAACTTTTCTTCATTTTCAATTGGGAGTTTTGCAAGTAAAAAAAAGAATTTCTTCGGGATTATGAGTTTTTCTGATTCTGATTCTAATTTTGGGGTGGCAGTGGTTAGACTGTCACCTCCAGCAAGACCTTGGCCTTTGTGTGGAGTTGTTGTCTCCTGCAGCCTCCGTGGGTTCTCCCCGGTACCCCGGCCCTCCAATCCAAAAACATGCATGTGGCATGTGCGGTAAAGTTGTTTCTGTCTTTTAGGTCAGCCTGCGTCTTGCTCCTTAACATTTAACAAGTCAATTCAATCAATGAGAAAAGACCACATTTACACCGTGTTAAAGATCAAAACAAACAAACAAAACACTGAAGAACTGACATTAGTCCAGCATTCATTGAAATGAACTTAAAAGAAGTGTTCAGCAAGTTTTTTTCAATTTATTTGAAAATACCAGTTCTGAGGATCTTCTTATATTGTTGTGATAAAATGGACTTTGAACAACTCACACGGGACATTTTTACTTCATTTGAAAACATTAGTCTGCTGACTTGACAAATACGTGAGTTCTGGTTTCATTAAGTCCAGACATTATTCATGACAATGACCAGGAAATGAAACTGAAGAATAATTCTTAGTCTGAGAGAAGAAAAAGTCACAATATGGAAAACAACTTTTCAAATCTCATTACAAGATGAATGGATTCAAGTTCTGAATGAAGATAACCAGGTTTTTTGTGGATTAAAGAAAAAGATTTACAAAGTAACAGACAGTGAACTGACCTCAGAGTCTCCAGTCTACAGTGTGGACTCCCCAGAAACCACCAGCAGCTTCACTCCAATCCTGCAGCTCGTTGAGCTCAGGTCCAGGTGTCTCAGATGGGAGGGTTGGGACTTCAGAGCTGAGGTCAGAGAGCCATCTCTGACAAACTGCAGTAACTCAATCTGAATAAAGAATAAATCATGGAAAAAAATCATTTCTAATACAATCAGATATGTCCTAATCAATTCAATTCAATTCAATTTCAATTCAATTTTATTTATAGCCTTCACAATCAAAATTGTCTCAAGCGCTTTGAGACCAGAGCCTGACCCCAAACAAGCACTTAAGGCGACAGTGGCAAACTCCTTTTAACAGGAAGAAACAGCAAGCAGAACCTGGCTCAGATGGGGGACCCTCCCTGCGATGGCAGACTGGAGTGAAAGGAGAAAAGGAGAGGAAAGATAGGACAGCTAAAGATGGAGGAGAGGGAGAAAAGACATGCAGCTAATAGAGATTTGAGTGGGTCTGAGAGAGAAAGAGAAAGAAGAAGAAGTGCAGTAAATCATGGGATGTCCCCAGCAAGCTAGGCCTATAGCAGCATAACTAAGGGGATGATTCAGTTACCTGAGCCAGCCTACTAAGGGCTATATCCTTAACTGTAACAGTGTCTATAGAGAATAATTGCTGACTAACTATAAGTTTAATAAATAACTAGGACTGTAACTACAACTAATTATAGCTTTATCAAACAAGAAGGTTTTAACTTACGTTTTAAAATTAGAGAGAGAGGTGTCTGCTTCCCAGAACCCCAAACTGGCAGTTGGTTCCATGGGAAGGGCCTGATAGCTAAAAGCTCGGCCTCCCATTCTACTTTTAGAGATTTGGGAACCATAAGCAAACCTGCATTCTGGGAACGAAGCAATCTGTTAGGATGATATGGTACTATCAGCTCTTTGAGATATGAAGAGCCTGGCCATTGAGGGCCTTATATATGAGAGAAGGATTTTTAAAATCAATTCTGGATTTACAGGAAGCCAATGAAAGTTAGTACAGGAGTAATTCAAACTTCAAATGTTCAGTCCTGATCCAGAAAAAAAGTCTTGCTTGGTCCTGGTCTCTATCCTGCAGATCAGCCAGAAATCCACAACTAAACACATATTCAACTTAAAAACAACTATTTGATCCCAAATTACAGATGGATTTAATGGAAAACTTTTTGGAAAAACTCAGCAGCAAAAATCACATACATACAATTTAACATTATACTATACTACTAATAATAATAATAATAAATAACATTTTTATTTGTTGGTGTCTTTCCAAACACCCATGACATTTGACAATACAACAAGATTTGCAGTTAATGGGGCTGAAACATGTCAACCAAAGTGTGGTCCTAAGTCTTTGCTCCTAACACATTTAAAAGTCAATTCAACTCAATGAGGAAAGACACAATTTACATTGTAAAAAATCAAACACAAACACACACACACACACACACATACTGAAGGATGGATTAGTCCGACATTGATTGAAAATGAACTTCAAAGGAAAGAGTTTTTCTTCAGCAAGTGTTTTTCAGTTGATTTGTACAAATATTAGTGTGAGGATCTTCTGTATAATTTTTGTGGATAAAATGGACTTTGAACAACTCACACTGGACATTTTTTTACTTCATTTAGAAAACATTTGTCTGCTGACTGACAAATAAAATGTGTGAGTTCTGAAGGTTTATAAGTCAACAAAATTATTCATGACACTGAAATGAAATGAAATAAGGAAATTATTAGTCTGAGATAAGAAAAAGTCAAATATGGAACAATAACTATTTCAACGTCATTCATTCATTCATTCAAGATGAATGGATTCAAGTTCTGGAATGAAGGTAAATCAGGTTAGTTGTGGATTAAAGATCTAAGATCAAAAAGTAACAGATGAACTGACCTCAGAGTCTCCCGTCTACAGTGTGGACTCTCCAGAAAACCACACAGCAGCTTCCTCCTGAATCCTGCAGCTTGTTGTTACTCAGGTCCAGGTGTCTCAGACTAGGGGCTTGGAGCTGAGAACTGAGGGCAAACTTCACAGCTTCTCCTGAGGTTACAGCTGCTCAGTCTGAAGAGGAAACAATGAAGAAAAAGTCAAATAACATTTGTGTTGAAAAAGGGCAATCAAAGGAATAAACTCTCAGTTTGCTCTGCAGCTCACAACAAACTGCAGACCTGCATTTGAAAAAGGCCAAACATCAAACACAGATTTGTTAAGGAAGCAGAAATATCAGCCTTTTTTCCACCTGCTAACCAATGAGGAGTTCTCATTGATGATCATCTTTCATTTCTGACAAAACCTTCTGTTTTATTCTCAAAGTTGGGGACATGAGACAAATGTGACAATCATAAAAAACAGACATGTACAGTAGGGCCCTAAGTATTCAGACAGACATGCTTTGTTCTTGCCCAACACATTGACTTTTGAATATTATAATGGATACACAGTCAATGACTGCAAAGGTTTTACATAAATATTAAATCTGATGAGTTTGTTTCACTTCATGTATTTGTCCCGTTACTTTTGAACCACTAAAAGGGCTGAATCTCCCACAGTTCTTTTATACTGATGCAACCTGCCAAATTAAAGCTGAGACTTGGCTCTTTAATAGGATCCCTTATTTTAATTCAGATTCAATGTGATGAAGCTCAGACAGAGATGATGATAAGGGAAATTTAAAAAGGGAGAGGAAATTATTTTCCTCCTGCTGAATAAAATAGCAGAGTCTTTATATAAAGATGAATAAATCCAATATCATACACTATGAGCTTTTTTAGAGCTTTGAAAATGGCAGCATTAAAGAGCCTCCTCTGAAGCAGAGATTTTTCAGGTCAAACATGTCCAGATCTTTTTCTGATGACAGAGATGAAGACCAGAGCTGACCATTGACCGGAGACAGTTCACCTGTGGAGAGACGTCCTGACCTCAGGGATTTTTGGATCTGCTCCACTAGAGAACGATCATTCAGTTCATTCAGACAGTGGAACAGGTTGATGCTTTGCTCCCGGAGAGGAGTCTCTTCAATCTTCTTCTTGATGTACTGGACTGTTTGTTGATTGGTCTGTGAGCCACTTCCTGTCTGTGCAGCAGACCCTCGTGAGGAGAGTCTGATTGGTCTGTAGTGAAAGACCCAGGAGGAGCGGAGGGAAAAAGTCCCGGTGCCATTTGACTCTAGGCCTTGTCCACAGCCCTCTGTGGCCGTTGGATCAGGTTGTCTGGACAGTTCAGAACTGTTGGGGGTTGATTGTTCTTCGACAGCAGATTGACTCGACTTGATGAAGGTCAGATGGAAGAAGAGCAGCCAGAAACTCCCTGAAGACTCAGATGGAAGAAGGAAACACCTTGTCCTGGTACAGTCCCTCTCCTCTTTAAAGACCTGTGGGAAAACCCTGAGTACACTGAAGCTGCTCATTCGATGCCACACTCTGTCAGGTCTATTATAGAAGATCAGGTTTTTATGGCTGCTCAAAAGCCAGTTTCCCAGAGACTTAATCATCTTCCCGGTCTCTGGACTCCAGTGTGGATCTGTCCCAGCTCCTCCATCATCTTGACATTCTTCAGTTTGGATGAACCACCAGGAAGTGGATGTACATCTCAGTCAGGGGCTTGGGGAGCCCTCCTCCCTCTCGGTTTCCAAAAATCCCCCAGAACTGTAGCAGAGATCCAGCAGAAGACCCGGGGTGTGGCACATGATGTGGAGGCTTTGGGGAAGTCTTGATTGGGAGATGATCCCTTTTGCCTGCTCCTTCTCTCTGAACCTCTTCCTGAAGTAACTCCTCTCGTGGGTCAGTGAACCCTTTTGACCTCTGTACCATGTCACCACTCAGGAGGATCTGATTGTGCTGCAGGTCGTGTGGTTATCCAGGCGAGCAGAGGGGAAACAGCTCTGATGAGGTTTTCACAGCACATCCACTGGGGGTGGACTCTGTAAAATCGTCAGACCTCAGTGTTGTGGGGGTCCCGAGAAGTCGACACTCATCCCGACACAAAAATGAAAAGAACCTGGACCTCTTCAAACCTGGGGAGAGTCCTGCTTCTTTGGTTTCAGTAAAGAAGGATGAACAAGTTCCCCCAAGCTGAACTTTTTTTCTTTCAGCACATTCAGCTCTCTGAATGGAATGGAAATGTAATGTATGTCCTGGTTGGCTTTGTCTTCAGCCCAGTCCAGAGTCAACTTCTGTGTTAAGACTGTTTTCCCAATGCAGTACTCCTTTGTCATCACTGTTCTGATTGGTCCATCTCTTCGGTGAGGCTTTAAGATGTCTTCTTGTCTGATGCTTTTTTCTGGTTTGGCTGGTTTCCTGATGCGTTTCAATCTGTCTGACCTCATCATTGCTCCAGTCCCTCCTCTGTGATGTGAGCTCTGGGAGATCTGATTAGAAGGGGTTTGGGTTTCCCGCTTTAGATCCCCCCCACACTGGAAACCTCTTAGAGAGATTTGTTTATGTTGACAAACCACAACATGTCCTGAATGAACAAACAAAAAACAACATCAATGACTATTTAAAGAAAAAAATGACATGTTCATCCCCCAAAGAACACATATGAATATATTTCCCCCCATGTCTTGAGACATTGAAATGTCCCATTTTCCTCGTTGTACTTTTGAAACCTCTTTCGGAGAAATCAGCCCTCCTCCTGCTTCATTGTCCTCAGGAAGTTTTCCTGTGATCCCCAAAAACCTCTCTGCTCCTCCTCTGCTCTTCATCCCCCCCCCAGCACCTCCCCATCCCCTCCCCCCCTGGCATTTTGAATCTGCACTCCAAACCCTTTTGGGTCTTCTTCAGCCCTTCTTTAAAAAGTGAAAAGTTCTCCCCAGCAGCTGGAACAGAAAATATATGAAAAAATAAAAAAACCAGGGCCAAACATCAGATCCATTTGGGGCCTGAAAACCACTGCTCTAAAAAAATGGCATGGAATTGTCAACACATTCAAAAATTGGTCCAGTACAGACCAAAATATAGGGCCAGGTGTTTGATGCTGCCAAGGGCCTAACCCCCGAGCCTCCGGGCCACCTGTGGAGGAATCTGAAAATTAGTCCATGTTTGGCATTTGGGGCGTTTTTTGCTTTTACCCAAAAAAAGCTGCTTTATGTTCTGGGGTGATGTCCTGAAAGAAAACAGGCGGGCATTCCAATGAGAGGAAACAAGCAATAGTTCTTCCCAGACCTAGAGCATCAAAAGTCCACCTTTTAAATGATGAGTTTTGGACTCACACTGGGTTTTACAAATTTACCCCTGCACAACACAAACACTGGAACTGAAGGTGTGGGTTTCAGGGTTTTAATTTTGTTTTGTTTTAGTTTTGATCTGAATGCTTAAGAAAAAAGAAATGCTTTTTTTTGAAAAAAGAAAATCAACTTTTTTACAAAACCGTGTTTCCCCCCCGTCATGTTCATTTTCGGTCATTCATTTCCGGGGCAAAAAAAAAAAAAACTTCATCTTCATAGAAGACCAGTTAAAGGGGCAGCTGTCTGATACATTTTTAAACTAGCTGCAACTCACTTTTTGCAGCAGAAGGAGGCTTCCTTTTAAATTTGGTTGACCTTTTACCTTTAACTTTCATGGACACAAGCGCCCCTTTGGTCTCTTGGATCCCGGTGGTTAGTTAAGCATCAAAAAATGGGGACCGGGGCAAGATATCTATTATTCAACAGTGTTCTCAAATAAAGAAGAAAAAATGAGAAGTTGAGTCACTTTTTGCAGCAGAGGGAGGCTGTCCTTTTAAAAAATGATGTGCCTTGACCTGCACCCTTCATGGAAAACAGCGGGGCCGGTCCCTGTTCAGGGCATCCGGAGTCTGGTGTGCTGCTCTGGCCTTTTAAACAAAACACACAGAGCTTTTAGGGAATAAGTGGTGATGATGTGGGCGGCTCTGACATGGGAAGAGTCATGGGGTTAGAGATCCTCATCCACCTCTGAGCTTTGGATGGGTCTCAGGGCCCCACAAGACTCAGGGAGGCCCTTCCCTGTTCCTCACCTGATTTTAGTTAATTACATCCCCTCAGCTCCACACACCCCAGAGCAAGCACTTAAGGCGACAATGGCAAGAAAAAAACTCCTTTTAACAGGAAGAAACCTGGAGCAGAACCTGGCTCATATGGGGACCCTCCTGCTGATGGCCAGGCTGGGTGAAAGGGAGGAAAAGGAGGAAAATAGGACAGCTAGGAATGGAGGAGAGGAGAAGGACATGCAGCATAATACAAACAGGGTTGGCAATGGACAATGTTAGAGGGCCAGCATTTAGTTAGTAAACAGTTAGTGGATAATGTGTGCTCAGCAGATTACAGTTATGATAGGAAACAGAGCACAGAAGCAAAAAAGCTGTCATGAGTGGTAATTATTTACATTACAGTCTGCATAGAATATTAATCCAAATTTTATCTGTAGCAGAGTGAAACATTAAACATGTGTTAGAAATGGATCATTGTAGACAATAAACAGCAGCAGGTAGGTGGAGCCAGGACCAAGGACAGAGAACATGCAGCTCCAGAGCCAGAGACACCTGCAGAAAGGTACAGAGAAAGAGAGACCAGAGAGAAACAAGCACAGGACTAAGGAAGAGAGAGGACACAGAGTTAATGGCATGTAATAAAGGCCAATAAATGTGAGAGTGGGTCTGAGGAGAGAAAGAGAGAAAGAAAAGAGGTGCGCAGAAGATCATGGGAAGTCCCCAGCAGCCTAGGCCTATAGCAGCATAACTAAGGATGGTTCAGTTGCCTGAGCCAGCCCTACTAAGGGGCTATATCCTTAACTGCAACAGTGTCTATAGAGATAATTGTGACTAACTATAAGTTTAGTCATAATAACTAAGACTGTAACTACAACTAATTATTGTTTTGTCAAACAAAAAGGTTTAAAGCTTAATTTTAAAATTAGAGAGGGTGTCTGTTTCCCGAACCCAAACTGGCAGTTGGTTCCACAGGAGAGGGGCCTGATAGCCAAAGGCTCGGCCTCCCATTCTACTTTTAGAGATTTTGGGAACCATAAGCAAACCTGCATTCTGGGAACAATGCAATCTGCTGGTATAATATACTATCAGCTCTTTGAGATATGAAGGAGCTTGGCTATTGAGGGCCTTATATGTAAGGAGAAGGATTTTTTTATATACAGCTATATAAATTCAGGCATTAAGGGGTTAAAATCAATTCTGGATTTTACAGGAAGCCAATGAAGAGAAGTTACAACAGGAGTAATATGATCTCTCTTGCTAATTCCAGTCAGTACTCTCGCTGCAGCATTTTGGATCAGCTGGAGGCTTTGTAGAGAGTTAACTGAACAATATCGGGTCCAAGAAATGCAGAACCTTGTGGGCACTCATGACTAACTGGTGTAAATGGAGAGTCATCATGAACATGAACAAACTGGTATCTATCTGATAGATATGATTTAAACCAAGCCTAGTGCTGTTCCTTTTAATCGCAATAACATGTTCCAATCTTTCCAATAGGATACTATGATCAATAGTGTCAAATGCAGCACTAAGATCTAGCAGAGTGGACAAGTATAGAGAACGCAGTCCATTGTCTGATGCTATGAGAAGGTTTGGTAACTTTCACCAGTGCTGTTTCTGTGCTAAGTGAGTGAACTCTAAATCCTGACTGAGAAAAAAAACTTTAAAAGCCATTCCCTATATGTAGACTGTCCACACAACTGAGGTACAACAGCCTTTCAAGAATTTTAGAATTAAAGAGGAGATTGGATATGGTCTCTATAGTTTGCCAAATGCTGAGAGTCAGAGAAGGCTTTTTAGAAGCAAAGGTTTGATAACTAACCTTAAAAGCCTGTGGAACATGTCCTGTTACCACAGAGAGATTTATCTGGTCTAATATGGAAGTGCCAATCAAAATATCTTAAAATATCTTCAAGAAATCTGGTTGGATAGGATCCAAAGACAGATGATTTAGATTTACAAGTATTGAAGTCACAAAGGATTCAGAGAACCTTTCCCCATTCACTGACAACAGATGGACTGAGATCCACTGATTTTATCTGACAATCTGTTTGTCTGCAGTGCTTTTTAGAAAATGACTTGATGAGACAAGCTGCAGGTGATTTTTCCACAGAAACAACTGAGACCAGTTCATTCCCCTTATATCCCGGGGCCCCTTTTTAGTTGGGGCCCTGCACTTCCTACCTTTTCTAATAGTAAAGTCTGAACTATAGAACAAACCAAACACGGAGACACAGATAGACATCAAAAAAAGCAAATGTGTCCTGACAGACAGTTTTTCTGTTTGTACCTGTGACCACCCAAAGAGATAATCACCTATCAGAGCTGCTGAGCTGCTTTATTGTGACAGTTTTTTTGGATTTGGGTCTTTATCATCTAATTCATCAGGTAGAGTTTGTCCTGATAGGACCAGGAGGCCTCTGACTCTGTGGATGGAGTGTTAACTGCTCTCTGAAAATCATCATCTAATGACAGAGAAAGTCAGAGCTGTTCTCCATCCGTCCGCCGAGCTCAGACTGCATTAGGCTCAGATCATGGAGAGCAGGCTCAGCCTTTTCCCACAGGCTGATTCACAGGAAAAGCTCCCTTTCAGTCAGCAGAGTGGAGCCACAGACCAAAAAGGCTCCGGTTCAGCTACTGACCATCAGCTCACTCTGCTTCTACTGACCCCACCATTTTACTGCAAATATCCACACAACATAGCGGGTAATAACGGCCCTCCTCCCTGCCTCAGAGTTTTAACAACTAAACACCACAACGCAATAAAAACAAACAAACAAACAAACACTAAAAAACTCAAAACATCAGATAATTCAGGTAACTACAGGGAAGGGGGAAAGTAAACATTGAAAGTGACATTTACCTTCAGACAGAGAAAATCATCTGCCAAAAGCCAGTGAAAGTGAAAGTAAATCAGCAACCGTGGAGTACGTCATGGAATTCACTCTTTTTAAAAGAGCTGGTTCTTTGGTCGGTACCAAAAAAAGCCGCCTTTCTGTCCAAGTGGCCTCAGATTTTTTTTTTTTTTTTCTCCTAAATGAATACTAAAATAATGTAAAATTGTGTGTAAAAAGAATTACTAATGTCAAAACATACATTATATCAAAAGTTCATTATTTATATGGTTATTATACCAACATGGAACAAGCGCTAGAAAAAAATACATTTTTAAATACAAAACAATCCCATCTCAATTTGACAAAAATATCCTGATTGATGTATAATATTTGTAAATTTTTAAATATTTACAGTGAAACAACACAGAGAAGCTTAGAGAATCACACAAGAAAATAGATACAAAAATGTTAAAACAAAATAAGAAATCAACATCAGGAACAGTTTTAGTTGTCTTTAGTGTAGATTGGCATTAAGGAAACCAAATGCCTCAGATTTGAGGTTTGATCCTGTGTATGCTGTGTCTGTAACTCCCCTCCCTTCCTGCTCTGTGCGAAACACAGACGCCATCACACAAATTGTAGTTGACCAATCATCTCAGTTTGATATAGGTCTATAGTTTGCCAAAATGTCAAGAGTCCAGAGAAGGCTTTTTAAGTAAAGGTTTGATAACTGCAACCTTAAAAGCCTGTGGAATACATCCTGTAACCAAAGAGAGATTTATCTGGTCTAATATGGAGTGCCAATCAAAGGCAAAACATCTTTAAGAAGTCTGGTCGGGATAGGATCCAAAAGACATGTTGATGATTTAGATTTAGAAACTCATTGAAGTCAACTCAGCTAGATCTATGGAGAGAAACAGTCTAACGACAAATCCAGGACTGGCAGACATTTCTAAAGATGCTGTTCTAGGACATTTCTTCCTACATGTTAACAATGCGTAGATAAATTCCTTTTGTTTGCTAAAATAGCTCATAAAAGTCATCACTAGTGAGAGCTAGAGGGATGCATTAAGCCCGGTTCAACAGGTTGCCAACGCTCATCTTGGCTAACCAGCTGGCTACAGTGCTGAAAAAAGAAACTCTAAGGTTATGTTCTTATTAATTTCTATTAATGATGAACAATAGGCAGTTCTTGCTTTGCTGATACAGAAGGCACATACATTGTAAAGCTACTTCTTTCCAGGCTAGGTGTAATTCTCTGAAGTAGGCGATAAACTTCTTTTCTTGCTACCGTCAGGCTCTACTTTAAAGTAACGATATTTGCAGCAGGTCATACCAGGAAAGCTTAAAAGTGGGAAGCAAATGTGAAGTCATCATTTAAATGGGAGGTAGCTGTCCTCTGTGCCTGTACTGTACATGAGGACACTGGAAACAACAAGACTCACCAACAGGCAACTGAACCACTTAACTTCTTTAGTGCAAGGACTTCCTTTACCCCAATTTATCTAGGCTGTGACATGACACTAAAGAAAAAGATAAAAAGGATTCCTAAAAGAAGAGAACATGCTCATTATGGTTCAGTCAATGTAAAATGTACAAGTTTCCTTAACAGTGTAAACGTTGTGAGCCTTTTACAAACCACTTAAAATTTTCTCAAAAAGTCAATTTGCTGTCAGTGACAGTCCCAAGATTTTTAAGACGCACATACTCAATGGTCTGACCTTTAATTAAAGTGACTTGGTGCCCGGGGGTTTTCCTCCTAAAATCAATGAGCATCTTGGTTGTTGTAGCATTTAGCTGCAGGTAGGATTCCTCACACCACTGAACTAAATCATCAGTGACTGGTCCATGGCTGCCTCCCCCGCCCTGGAGGAGACTAACTAACTGGTCGCAGCACTTTTGATGCCCTTCTGTCATGCCTGCTCTGACACATTTTGTAAATGAACAAAGTGGTGAACACACCTTTTAGAGACAGTGGGAAAAACACCTTTGGTCAGACCCAAAGTATGTTGACCCCCACTCTCTGTGTCCTTTGGGTTTAAACTGCCCGTGAGAAGATACAACAGTGACTCGAGACTACAGACTAGGCACCTGATGCGTTTATGGTCATATCTGGGGGCTTTAACCACGCTACCGGACTCTACCTGCCTCCTTCTACCAGGCTGTAGTTCCCACGAGGCATAACAGAACAATAGACCTGCGTGCCAATGTGAAGGACGCTTACAGAGCCCCTCCCCACTCGAAAAGTCTGACCACAATCTGGTTCACCCACAGCCACAGTACACCCCCCGGTCAAGAGGTGTCTAGAACACAGCTCAATCAGGAAGTGGTCACCTGGGGCAGAGGATGCTCTGAGAGCTGCTTGACACCACTGACTGGGATGTACTGCTGAACCATCATGGAGGACATTGAGCAGGCTCACTGTCTGACTGACTATTAAACTTCTGTTTGGATCAGTCCCCCCAACAAGTCTGTACGGTGTTATCCAAATACAAACCTTGGGTACACAAGATGTTAGCTTCTCTCAACAGGAAGAAAAGGCGGCTTTCATGAAGACAGAGGCAATTCAATGTGGCTACAGCGGAGGTGAAGCAATGCCTACAAAAGAGGCAAAAATTACCTACAGGAGGAAAATTGAGAAAAAGCTGGGTGAGGGGAAGGGCATACCTGAAGGGAGATCTGGGATGGTGTCAACACCATCACAGGCTTTAGGACAAAAGCCACAACAGCAGAGGACAGTGGAGACTTGCGACCAGTTGAACAGCTATTTCAGCAAACTTTGACCGCTTGACCCCCTCCCCTGCCTTTTAACCTCACGGCTCATCCCTGTGCCATTTCCCCCCACTCTACCCCCCCAACTGTGCCTCCACTGTAACCTTGAGAATAGGTGAAATGCCAAGAAATAGCTGGCCTGACAAGGTGCCTTCCAAATCTCAACTAGGACCTGCGCTGCTGAACTGGGGTGGAGCACTGTGGGTCTTCAACAAATTCCCCAGCTGGGAAGTGCCTACCCTGTGAAAACATCCTGTATCGTTCCAGTACCAAAAAAACCGCAGGTGAGCTGAGCGACTACAGACCAGTGGCACTCACATCCAGCTGATGAAGACTATGGGGCTCATCTCTCAATCTCCTCAAGCCCCAAGTCATCAGGCTCAGGACCCTCTCAGTTTGCCTATGGGGCAGGTGTGGGTGTGGAGCCATTCTCTACCTTCTACACCGTGTCCATGTACATCTGGACAAGGGAGGAGCACAGTGAGGATCTCTTTTGGATTTCTCAAGTGCTTTAACACCATCCAGCCCCGATACTGGACAAACTGAGGGATGGAAAGCCCTACTTGGTGTCCTGGATTGCTGACACCTCACAAAAGACCGCAGTTTGTCAGGCTAAGGAGCCTTCAGACACTGTCATCAGAGCACAGGAGCACCCCAAGGGACGGTGCTGGCCCCCTCCTCTTCACCCCCTCACCTCAGACTTCTGCTACAACTCAGAGTTGTGTCACATCCAGAAGTTTGCAGATGACACAACCATGTGGGATGTACAGGGATGATGAAGAGGAGAGTACAGGAACCTAGTCTGTGACTTTGTTGCCTGGAGTCAGATGAACCATCTCCAGCTCAACACCTCAAGACTAAGGGCTGGTCATCGACTTCAGGAAGTCCCGCCCACAACCACGGCCAGTGACCATCAAGGGCGAGGGGTGGAATGGGCAACTACAAGTACCTCGGGCTGTGGCTGGACAACAAGCTGGACTGGTCATACTGTACAGATTACCTGCTACAAGAAGGGCCAGAGCCTTACTTCCTCGGAGACTGGGGTCCTTAACATCTGTAGAAACTCCTGTGGATGTTTTACCAGTCTGTGGGGGCTAGTACCCTTTTTTTGCTGTTGTCTGTTGGATGCCAAAAAGGGGTAAAGAACAACTCATCAGGCGGGGGTTTGGGGCAGATGAAGCTGGGCCCTGGTACTGGCAGAGGAGATACAAAAAAAATTTTTATGGGGTGCCCGTCACCTTCAACGTCATCAGTAAAAAGCCTGACAGTAAAGGTGCCCCCCCCAAAAAAGGGCCCCAAAGCCCAGAGACCTTGTCCCCCGAGCCATCAAACATAAACACCAAAAGGCAGGGGGGAGAGGGAGGGGGAAAAGTCGGGGCACTATATTATGTACAAAACCCAAGGCAAAACAAAATTTTCCATGCAAAACTCATGGCAGTAATTTATTATTTCCACCTCTAAGAGTGCAATGTTTGTTGCAACTCATGCAGTAATTTATTTTTTCCCCCCTTAGGTCAAAAGTTTGTTTTACTTTATATTTTTAAATTTTTTTTGAATCCACCTTTCTTTTTTATAAAATTCAAGAGTTTATTTTTCTTTTTTATTTTATTTTATTTAATTTTATTTTATACCCGCACTTAGTTATTACTTTTTAACTAATTAACTTAGTTTTTTTTACTTTTACTTTATTGCGTTTACTGTGTTTTTTTTGGGGTTGTACCCTTTTAAAATTTTTAAGGACCTCCCAAAGGATCAATAAAGTATATTCTATTCTATTCTATTCTATTCTAAAACATCCAGAATCCAAACCACGATTATTATTTAAATCAAACTGTTGTGGGAGCTTCAATTCAAATGTGAGGTTGGATTGTATTAAAAAGAAGTCCACAAAAAAGCCTTGTGTGTCCCATTAAAATCCAGATGTTTAAAAAGCATGTTGAGCAGAGTCACTGTAGCATCCTCCCCTTCCGGAGGCCTGTGCAAACTGCACCCAGTGCATGTTCACTTTGTTTAGGACCCAGATCTGACCAGTTTCTCAAAAGTTTCTTCAAATTGAAGTCAGGACGACTGCTCTAACATCATTCAGTGTTTTGGGACAGCAACCAGCCTTTCCAGAGGTTAGGGACATGTTGTGTCTGGGGAGGAGAAATATCAAACACAGGACTCCAGTTCATGTGCACAGGACTTCACTGAGGATTTATGGGCCCCTGTATGGACCCATAGCACAGGTCCAGTGTCTTTTCCCACCTGGTTGGACAGGAGACATACTGATAAGTTTTTAATGTCTTATAAATGCTCATCATTTGTCCAGAAATAGATCATGCTCCTCCACTGACTGGGGACTTCTTTCCTTTCAATCTTTCACAACCATTCAGAGCTACATTTCCATTCACTGACACAGATGGACTGAGATCCACTGATTTTATCTGAAATCTGTCTGTCTGCAGTGTTTCTGTAGAAATGACTTGAGAAACAAGCTGCAGGGATTATTCACACAAAACAACTTTTAGACCCCAGTTCATTTCTCCTCATATTATCCCAGGGCCTTTAGTTGGCGCCCTGGCACTTTCTAATAGTACAGTCTGAACTATATGAAAACAACAACAAACCAAAAAACCCAAAAAGCGGGGACACAGATAGAATCAATAAAAATTGCAAATATGTCCTGACAGACATTTCTGTTTTGTACTGTGATAACCACAGAGATATAATCACCTATCAGAGCCGCTGAGATGCTTTAACTGGCGAGGTATTTTATGGTTTGGGTCTTTATCATCTAATTATCAGGTAGAGGTTTGTCACCAATGGGATAGGAAGACCTCTGACTATATGTGCGGAGTGGGTGTTAACTGTCTCTGAAAATCACGCATAAGTCTAGAAACCCTGTCAGGTCCTCTGAAGGCTCAGTCGTAGAGTTCATCTAATGACAGAGAAAGTCAGAGCTGTTCTCAACCGCTGTCCGGTCATTGAGCTCAGACTGCATGAAGGGCTCAGACTTGTGGGAGAGCAGCGGCTCAGGTCCGCCTTCCTCCACAGGCTGATTCAGGCAGGAAAGCTGCTCTTCAGTCAGCAGTAAGTGGAGCCATGCAGACTAACAAAGGCTCCGTGTTCAGCTACTGCATTCATCAGCTCACTCTGGCTTCTCTACTCTGACTCCACCGGGCTTCTCCCGCGAATATCCTACACAACATGGCGGAGGTAATACACCACAAACGCAATAAAAAACAAACAAAACAAACAAACACTAAAAACTCCAAACATCAGATAAATCAGGTAACTAGCAGGAAGTGTTGACAAGTAAAACATTGTAAAGTGACATTTACCTTTCAAACAGAGAAAATCATCTGCGCTACAAACGCCAGCAGAGCGCAAGCAAACTTTCAGCAACCTGTGGAGTACAGTGATGGGAATTCCGACTCCTTAAGAGAGCTGGTTCTTTGGCTCGGCTCACTAAAAAAAGCCGTGTAGCAAACCCCGGCCTGACAATGGTAAAGCGTACTGATGTTTCAGAGGTTTTATTTATGTTCATACTTTCTAGTCCTTTTTATAGAACAAAATAAATTTTCCTTCTTTTCACTCCTTTCCTCTAGGAACAACTGTAAGAGCTAAAGGACAGACAAATAGCAAAAGCCAGCTCTTACAAATACACAAACAAGCACAAAAATAATCCCATACGCTTGCATTAATTATATAAATCAACATTAATTTCTTGAACCTCTAATATAAACTATTTAGCAGAGATTTACCGAAAATGCTAAAGCTTAGCAAGAGAGATGAAGCTAACTTTCGTATCAGAATCTTTTACAACAAAATTACACTTAAATGTTCTCTCACCGTTCTAATCTACAAATACATACAAATAAATATGTTACAAAGAGAAAATACTCTTGTTCCCATTCCAGCCAGGAGCTAAAATTACCGAAGGGAATACACAGTTAAGTGTCTGTAGGTGCGGGCCCCTCTAGTGACATGGTCAAAAAAAAATTTAATTGTGGCCACAAAGTAGCTATAAACGTGCACACGATATTTACCTCATGTATATAATGCAAATAAGAAGATGTCTTTATTTTTTCCAATTTTTCAATTTTTTTTATATCTTCTGTTTGATTATTGGATTATATATATATATATCTTCTCTGTTCAATTTCTTCTTCATTTTCACTTGAGTGTGTAAGTAACAAAAGAATTTATCTACGGGGATTAATAAAGTTTTTCTCTGATTCTGATTCTGATATACTAATT